>JAJJWM010000452.1:0-29549 GCA_021655865.1 Fusarium guadeloupense
TAGATATACTTCTATTTATCCAATAAGGCTAACATGCCATTTTAAGTAGATACTGGTTAATCTCTTTATACCTAAGCCAATGATTACCTATAGCAGCAGGCCTCATTATGAGAATTAATAGTTCTGGTTTATTAGCTATATAAATTAGAGAGTCTCTCAATCGCTTTATTCCTGTAGGTTATAAGTAGGCTCTTATATCTAAGGTTAGGTTATAATGAGCTGATAAGGTGATCTCCGGATGATCAAGGCAGTGCAATTTACCACTAAGGTTCTGCTTCCACTTACCGCTAAAGGATCTATGCCGAGGCGAGTTAATCTTAACTAAAAGGGTCTAATATTGCGAAATTGGCTTTTCAGCTCCCACCGTTAGATTCTAGGGTAGAATATTATCATAACTAATAGGTGCTAGATAACGACTAGCTTACAACTGCATTTATCTGCCCTTATTATCCGGCTTATTGCCTGCTATCCGCCCCACATATCTTACTGCCCCTGTGCCGTGTATAATGATGGAAATGAGGTTGCATCGTGGTAAGCTCTTGCGGGGTTTCCACTATTGCCGCTTACCTCGAAGGTATATGACTGTACAGGGTAGGTGACTTGAGGAGACTTCGACAACTTCAGATGGAAGACGTAAAGTGTCGCTACCAACAAGGCTCGAATTTTATTTCTGATACAGAGTTAGCTAATAAGAGAGACGGGTATAATAAAGTGCTTATTTACTAATACAGGTCTATGGAAGTCGTTATATGAATAACGGTTGAGGATAAGGCCAAGCTGGATAATCACTGATCAAGACAATGAGTAAATGTACTATCGTCGTTCCATCAAAGTCGCTTATCGTGCCTGATCGACTTGACCTTTAGCAGTCTCTCAATTGATGTGAACCGATCTCTTGATCCTTACGGTGTATTTCTCTCTCTTCTGGGTTGCTAATGTGATATCGAACATTATAAACGTTCACAATCCTCATGATTTCACAAATAAACCCCGATTAAGCAACCCTATCGTGAGCCTGAAAGTCATACACAAGACGAGCACAATATGCGTCGACTGAACGTAGCAAATCACAAGCTAGGCCATGGAAGTCTGTTATCGAAAGTCGCTGAGAAACATATGTATGTTATTCTTGGCAGACATAATTAAAAGTATAAATAGCATAAAAATCGACAACTCCTCTGCTTCCTCGCCTAAGCTTATTACTATTTCAGGCTGTTCCCTGCTGCGCTGTTAGGTTTGACGTTGATACAGGACTGGGCTTAAAGCAATGACTCAATTTAATACCAAATCGTGGCGACGGGGATGATGAGATGGGAAACTGTTCGGGACAGCCAATTAGATATATATCCAGCCAGCCAAGTCTGCGGCGGTAGAGGGCTAGAGACCCATACAAGCACCGAGCTCGAAATCATGAACGATACGTTTCTTGATACGTTTTACGATATTAATAGATTCTATTTAATGGCAGTGCCAGACCTGGAAACCAGTTATTTACGATTCATAGTCAAGTAAACTATCCCAAGCTCTCTCTCAACGAGTATTATGTTTGCATATATTTCCAAGTCTGTTCAAGGTTCGGTGTCCGTTCACCACTTAAAACAACGGCTTGAAGGGTTTGGTCCTAAATTGAGACTTTCTTGGCCGGGTTATGCCAAGCAAATGTTCGGCTCAGCTTCATCATTACACTTTGTCACCCTGAGCCTCATCAACACCTTCCAATTTCCTATAGAAAGCTCTCGCGTACTGTGCCCAATCTGAGCTTCTTCACATCACTCAATCACCAGATCTCAGTTAATCCGATCCAAATCCGAACGTAAATCGCTTTTGGAAGTAGAAGTTGTACGTCCACTCGATAGGTCTGACGGCGTCCATTCTCTCCAATGAAACATTCTCGGAATTACACACCCGTTGAATTTTCGGGTTTCAGAGCTGAGATATTAATCGCATAGATGCAGCGGTAGACATGTTTCTATCAGCTATGAGCAACCAGGGATAAACATGCTGTTTTTGGATTGTATCTAAAAGACGTTAAGAAGAATTAGTGACTTCTTCCCTCACCCAATAAAGGATGATTGACGTAAAGGCTCCTAGCTACCGGCATGCTTAACCTTTGCTTGACTGGGTGTTTGGAAGTTACCCTTAAGGATAACCATCAGTATTATAGACATAAAGGTTAGGGCATGCCTATTTGGTTAACATTTTCAGGTCTGGCAAGCTGGTCTAGGTCTTAAATGCACAGCGTCGGCCCAGTACCAGTCACAGGGTACCGATATCCGTAGGCACGCCATTCGATAAAAGACAATCCATATTCCAGCCAGTCAAGACGATTCATAGCTGGTCTTCGCAGGATAGAAACTGCGCCGATAAGCAGGTCAAGTCGACCTGCTGCTTACCGGCAGTTTCCTATAGCAGAAGGTGATATTCAACTTTGATCCTTCAAGCCCTTTGCTTGACACGATAGGCAGGTTCAGTAGAATTACCGCCTAGAGGATTGCCACTAGCTTCGACTGAAGCTAGATTCCGGGGTACAGTACCCGAAATACACTAATAGAATCCAGACCTCGGTCTATAAATATAAGCAACCTTGTACATATAAGCAAGCATCGGCCGATAAGCTATCTCACCTGTATGTTAAGAGGAAAGGTACTGTATTATACAGAGTAAGGTTACCATTAGTTAAGGGGAACCTTGTTGCTGGCCTTGGCAAGTTATATACTACACAGAATCAAGTTTATTAGCTCTCAGTTGAGGTACTCATAGGATCTCTGTAGAGATTGTATATCATCTGATTAATAGACCTTGCCATTATAACACTTAATAATTGGTCTCCCTCTATGTCTTTTTAGTCTATCTGGTAACTTTGTTATGTAGAAAGTTATTATGCCTTAGCTATTGAAGAAAAGATATTTTTTATTATGGTGTTTCCATCAATCGGCTTGCTCTGTTATCACTAGCATATGCTTTGCATTACTCATAGACCCAGGATGTTCAGGCATGCATCCGAAACCTTTCAGGCATATCTCCTATGTACTCATAACCTTTTGGGCCTCATTGACAAGGTTGTCATTCCTTATACAACGTTACATACTATCTACATTTTTCAATTGGATTCTATCACCAATAAACACATATCTTCCCGGACACGAGTTTCGCACGCATCTAGGCACAGTTGAGGTAATCCGGCCGACTCTGCATCAATTCAATGCGTGACGATAACAAGCGCATCAAGATAAACATTCGTCATCGTGAGATAACTAGCCTGATCCTTCGAGTTTTTAATGTGGCTGTGGACTCTAATTACTAGTTACTGGTACAGCTGTAACGTCTGTTGGAAACGTCGGTGGCGGATAGCAACACCACCAAACAATTCTTGGTCTTCTTATCTAGGCAGGAGATTCCAATTAGGATCACGCTATGATTCCGCGGAACCTATAGCTAACAAAGTAGCTTGTCCTTGATTGATCAACACAGCGTGTCCGTCGTAGACAGTATGAAACAACAGAGAGGCAGTAATCAGTCCTGTCTCAAGATACCAGTCGTCCAGATCCAATGCCAGGAGTATTCGATCCTTGGAAAACTTAACTTAAACCCATAGACGAAGGTCACACAAGAGGATTTTATGGCGGATCCCTCCATCTTAACTCTTATGGGACTAACTATTCACACGACTTCACTCCGACCATAATAGTTAAAAAGAATTTTAGGAACGTCTCACAATATCTCTCACAGCTTGTCAAGCTTCTTGACCTCTTCATCAGACACACTCATCAAGTCCCTTTTACATTAACATAGCATAAAGCCTACGAGCTTAAACCGCCTGCACCATGAAGTTCACCACTACTTTTTTCGCCATCGCTTCGGCCTTCACTCTTATCTCAGCTATCCCCTCACTGCCTAACGTCGACACGATTGCGCTGATTCCAAGAGACGAATTTCTTCCACGTCAAAGCTGCTCTGGATCATCTTGCACGACTTGCCAGAATGGAAGAAAGTGCTGCTCCCCACCCAGTCGACCAGAGAGTGTTACGTGTTGTAACTGTAAAGCTTGTTCTTCCTCATCCGTTAAGAGGAGCCTAGCTCATTGAAAGGTAAGAAGGAATCTATAAGAACGATCATACAGAGCAAGAAGTCCTAACATCTTCTCTAGTAACCGCAACGAGGTTCCTGAGGGGGGGAAGGGGAGGTTATTAGTACCTCAACATACTTTACATTCCTTTCTAGAACGTCTGTCGCTACTGAGTAACTTATTGAAAGAGTTGATAACCATCCCTTACGTATAGTGTAGCTATAGTAACAATGTCTATTACGTTGTCTTCGTATATTCAACTTCGTCAACTGTGCATGTCGTCTGATTGGCCGTAGAGGGCTTAAGGAGTAAAGAAGAATGCTATGTGGTATGCTATGTTTATGTCGCTTCGCCATGCCAGCCTTTCCAGCCATGGGGCTACTGGGATAGGCTGTGAAGCCTGCTGGGTCAACCTTGAAGAGTGACAAGAGAGCCAAGAATATCATCTAGTTGATGCCTCGCTCCGCGCATGGCGTTTGGCCTCGACTTTAATTCATTCATGCTGATCCATCAGCGTCCAGTCTTCTGGAGACGTTCTGTAGCTTTTCAGTGGAAATTTCTGACGTGACTCTGTCTTACTGGGTTTCCTGTTATCCAAGTGAGCACGAGAAGGGAGGTGATGGCTTACGAGCATGTCGATCTCACGGAGTCAGACGCTCATGGAAGAAAGAAGAAACCTACACTGACCTGGTCTGATACAGACATGATATGATAACAGCTGCTCTGGAAGGAATACTGCGGAGATGTTAATTTTCGAAGTTTCTTAAGTCTGATGATAGCGTATATGAAAGGAATCCACCAAGGACCTAACAACTGAGTGAATTATTAAGCTACGGGATCGGGCACTCACTGTCGCCAACGTTGTTGGAAAATCGGAGTCGTGGTTAGACAAAGTCGTACCACTTGTGCAGCTACAGCTCCAGATCAGTTGTAGGAATGGGCGCATGCTGTAGGCCACCGCCGGAGGATACCGTCATAGACGTAGTACAGCGTTGGCGAATATTTCACATTATATTTTCGGACTGAAAATATATATGAATGTGGTCTGTTGGAGTTGTATTCGGTATCGTTGAGAGATTTCGGGATAATTAGCATGGAGAAATGTAGAGTCAGCAGTACAAAAGTCACTACATCACGCCTAGGAGCCCGTTTAAAAACTTTATAGATTCATAAACGGAATTACGTTCCACGTTCCCCAGAACCTCTCTCAACCTTTCATCTACGTCAAAGATCCTAACCTGAGTGTCAGCATGCTCAGCTGCAGGGCAGCCTGAAAGCCTAGCTATACGGAGCTGCTCGAGACTATCGGCCTTGCAGCACGAAGAGCCTGGAACTGTCTTGAAAACAATCGCTGGCAGCTCGGGCAGAAAGAACCCAGTGGCGAGGATAGCTGGCGCCGTCACGCATGTTGGGGCACGGCAAGACAATCTTGGAGAGTCATATGGCTATGTTGAAGAAGGAGGGAGGTAGCTAAGGAGTGATTTACTCATGATATACACCAAGAATGGCCAGCTCAAGAAGCAACAGAGTGTTCCATCACAGCAGCTTAAACCAGTAGCGTCCATGTCAGATATCCATCAGTCTTGCCCGCCTGGTGGTAGAGCTCGGCTGTCTATTTTGCTGCGTGTGGATTATGGTTAGGCGCCAAGCTGTGTCTTTCCTGGCTCAAAACTAGTAGCAGCTGCATAGTCTTGCCAGGCCTTAATTTTATCAGTGTCAGCATAGTCGGATACACCTCCGACGACAATACAAGGCAACACTCGCCAAAGTCCAGCGCCCTCAATTTCTAAGGCTATAACATCCTCTGCTCAAGCAATTCTGTCGCGATATTCAGTGGACAGGGCAAATGTGTCACCAGGAGTGATGAGCCTGAAATGGATTGCAAGTGTAGGAAGACTCAATTTTCTGTCATCTCCAGAGTCCAAGCCCAATATCAATGTATTTCCAAGGCATGAATTTAGTAAAACATATACCACATAGCATGGTACCCCTCCTTATGCCCTTGACTGTACTACACCCCATCAAGACCTTTCTGTCATAATTCCATGCTAAGATTCGCTGACAAGGGACTCATTCGTTCATTCTTCCACAATGGTCCTGACCGTTCCACTGTCAGAGGCGCCATGAGCCCCCCATTTGGCCTCGGCCCATTGCGCGATTCGCATGCCAGCTTGCGTCCACAGCTGACTGGACCGTTTTCCTCGCATTATGGCAGTCAAGGACCTGAACTGCTTTTTCAGTGCTGCCACCAGGAACACAAACATCGGAAAGAAGCTGTTGCACAGGGGTATCTGGAGACATTTGCGCAAGTTTGGCGGCCCCGTGGCAAGCTTGAACTACCAGTCGAGTGGCAATATCTTCAGGCAGTCCACGCGCTGTGCCTGCTGCGACCAGCGAGTGTATCAAATGATAAAGATATGCCGGGGCCGATCTGAGACCGTGTTAGCTTCTGATGGACGTGACTAGATAGGGGAGCCTACCCCGACACGGAAGCCGAGATGTCCATTAGATCTTCGTCTGGCAGGGAAGCGATCTCTGGAGAGATGCTATTGAAGATCAGTTGAACCTCGGTGGAAAGGCTGTACGTCATGTATTTGTTGGAGAAAATGGCGGTAGCACCTTGTTTAACCGAGACTGGTGTATTGGGCATTGTGCGCATGATGGGTGTCTGCTGAGGCAGCCATGCCTCAAGCTGTGAGACGGTTATTCCCGGGCAAACTGTGACAACAACAAGCTGGCGATGGTCTCCTGCCGCCGTGACGCTCTCAGTGATGTCCTGGCAGACTGCGGCTGTAGATTGGGGTTGGGTTGCGATAATGGCTATGTGAATGCTGGTCTCGCACTTGTCCAAGGGCCAGATGCGAGCGTCTCTGTTGTCTCCTGTCACCACGGCAGTAGGAAATTCTTTTTGAAGTCTATCGACGACTTCAGTGCGCCGACTGGTCAAGGCAAGCTGGTAGGAGCGCTTTGGGGGTGCTTCTGACAATAGGCCATTGACAATAGCTCTGCCAAGAACACCACAGCCAAAAACAGTCAGCTGGATTGAGGAGTCCATTATATGCCAGGATATGGAAAAGTTATTGTAAGTTGGTGAGATTTACTGGAAGTTTACGAGTAAGAAGAAAAATCTCTTGATAATTTACAGGACATGAATTACTTATATACTCCAGAAGGAAGTATACATAAGCATATGTAGCTTACTATTACAAGGGTGTGCGCATCCGGTGCGTGAGATTATAAAGAAGCTAAGGTGACCCCAGTAGGGTCAGGCTAGCAAAGAGAGCGTAGGCTACTCATCTTTTCTAGACTGCGACTCCTCCTCCTCTTCCTCGATAGCGGAGTGGATCAACTGCAACGAAGCGGCGCTGAAAGCAAACCACCCCCGCACACTCTCTGTCTCGTCTCGTGGCATCGCCAACTATGTGAAGTATGACCCAGTAGTACATATCCCTAATCCCTAGCGGCGTCTGGGATACTTTGCCCCCCGGACGCGTCAAACGCATCAATTAGAGGTAGGTCATTCGAGATCATGGGATGTTTCACATGCCTAATCCAGGACAGAGTCGAAAACCTCTATGACAGTTGAACAAATGCAATTCTTCAGGCCCCGTCTTTCAATTTAATCCCTACAAAGAACCTGGAATAGTTTGTCTACTCCGCTGTCATATGCCTTGAATGGGAGGAGTGATAGTACAAAGCAGATAGTATTATCCTACTGTTCTATTTAACTTAGTGCTTAACAAGGGTCCTACTTCGAGTTCAATCTTTCCAGCGAGCAATTATTACATCCTTTAACATGTCCAGATTTGCAGCCCCAACAATCTGTGTCAAGGCCAAATCAGCACCGCATTCTCTCTTGATCCAATTCCTCAACTCGACAGAGACAAGCGAGTCCAAACCGTACTCAATCAGACTACGAGTCGCCGTCACATCTTCAGGGTTCATCATAGTAATGGACGCAACCTTGGCTGCTAGAGCATCCAACAGGTTGTCCTCTCCAATAGTAGTTGGGCCGTTGGTGCTTCCTCCTTGGCTGTCGGATGTCATGTTGTCTCTCCATTTCTTCTGGCGGAAGACCGACAAGTAACGAGATCGCTCCTCCAAACCGTGCGTCTTTCCTTCTTTCGGCTCGTGAAGAACAAAGGCAATACTCCGCGAGTCACGGTTCAGGCCTGAGGATGCGCCGATAATGGCTCCCTTGATAAGGGTATGGACTTGCGTAATGGACACATAGAAGCCAAGTTTGTCGACCAGTTGCTCGCGCATCCCTTGCTGAATAACATAACCGACATCGTCTACAACTGGCAAGCTGATGGAAACAGTCGGCATACCATTACGGCTTCGCCACTGGGCAAAGGCATCGAGGAAGGATGAGGTTTGGCAGTAGATAGACTGGCCGACGTTACCGACAACATTGGCCCCAGATGCAAGAGCGACAAAGAAGTCAAGACCAGGGATGAGGTGATGAATGTTCCAGGCTGCATCGATTTTGGGACCATTAATAGCCTGCCAGTCGTCGAAGGAGGCGTTAAAGAATATCGAGTCACGAAGATACATGGCACCATGGATCACTCCCTTCACAGGAGGAAGGTCTTTGACTGCACCGAGTGCGGCAGCAAGGCTCTCCCGAGAACTGACATCGCACGTCACGGCTCGCACTTGAACGCCTGTCGATGTAGAATTGTGCTGGCTAACAACCTTTGCCATTTCTGGATTAGAGGCGGCTGATCGACCAAGGAGCACAACATTCACTGCGCCATTTTCGAGCATCCAAGGAACAAGAGATCTTCCAATACCACCAGTTCCGCCAGTAATGAGATAGGTTGCATCGTTACGCAGCAACATGCCACCATTTTCCCTGCCGAGAGGAGATGCCATGTTCGCAGTGACCTTATCGTTCTCGCCCATGATGGCGACAATCTTGCCAATATTCTGACCGCTTTGAAGGGCACGGAAACCTGAGACGATATTGGAAACTGGAATCTCGTGGACAGGTTGAATTGGTTGAATCAACTTGGCCTCGAGGAGATCCACCATCCTGGAGAGACAAGCCTGGATTCGATTAGACCTGTGCGAGAGGTAAGGCACGAGGTCTACAGCAAAGAACGAGACGTTGCGTTCAAACTGTCTCATGCTGAGGTGAGAGTTGGCGAGAATGTCTTTCTTACCAATCTCAACGAAACGACCAAACTCGGTAACCAGTGACCAGGTATCCTGGAGTAGCTCGCCGCTAAGGGAGTTGATGACCACGTCGACGCCACGTTCTTTGGTCACGTTGAGAATCCCGGTGGCAAATCCCCTATTTCGACTTGAGTAGATGTGGTCGCGGGGCACGCCGAGCGTCTTATGCAAAAAGTCCCTTTTTTCCTCTGATCCAGCTGTGGCAAAGACGGTAGCTCCCATGTTCTGGGCGATACGGACACATGCTTGACCAACAGCACCCGAAGCCGCATGGATGAGTACAGATTCTCCCGGACGGACTCTGGCAACCTCGTCGAGACATACGAGAGCAGTGACATATGCAACGGCCATACCGGAAGCTTCAGCGGGTGAGAGGTGTGACGGTAGCTTGCAAGCGTGGACTGCAGGAATTCGAACGTGTGTTGCGAGACCTCCTTGGGCGATCATATAGAAGACGCTGTCTCCAAGCTGAACATGACTGACGTTGGAGCCAATAGCGACGACTGTGCCCGCCCCTTCTCGACCCGGCAGACTCCAAGGGATGGTGTTGAGAAGTGCCAACACGTCTCGAAAGTTGATACCGCAAGCTTTTACTTGAACAATGATTTCGTCATCTCCCAAAGGCTTTTCTGCGGGGATGAGGTCATGGCGTCCGAAATATACCGAGTCCATCACTCCTGGCATGTCCATTGTCATGAACAAGGCACTCTTAGGGCTCGATCCCTTCCAAAGATTCTGCTCTTGCCGGATGGGAAGTCCATTTTCGATGGCGAATGTTCTTGTAGTGTCTTTGAGTCTCCGGAGGCGAGGCACTCGAAGTAATCCATCTGCCCATACAAAGTCCTGTTCAAGAAGCTCCGTGGGCGACGATGACGAATCCTTAGTCAACTTCGTTGCGACTTGTGTGATCAAATTGGCTGCTAGCTTTGGGTCTCTTCTTGGTACCTTGTCCAAGCGTAGGAGCTTCTTGGTCGAATCTTCGAGCCGAAGCGTGCGAATAAGTCCTTGGATGCGAGCGAATTCCGGGTCGTCATCCCCTGGAGAAACCCAAAGCAAGCCGCGCGTATCAAGCAGCATGGCCTTGAGTTTCGCGAAATCCTTCTCAGTCTTTAGGTTGGCAAGAAAGCTCGTCTTGCCGAGATCAAGAAAAATGCAGAATCTATCTTGAATGTGCTGGGGTTCTGGAATGGACCGGATAACCTCTGGTTCAAAATGCCTCAAACTCGAAAGGGCTGCTTCAACAAGTTGATCGTCACCGCCAGTTGTGCTGCTGCATATTGTCACCTCCCCTACCGCGTCGAGATCGTCGTCCTCTTCTATATCTTCAGCCAACTTGGTAGACCACATGGTCTTAACGACACACTGTTCTGCGCCTGGCCAATCCTTAACCGCACCTTGGACTCCTTCGAAGCCTAGGCTAAGTAGGAGTTCGTCCCACCTCTCCTGTGACAAAAGTGGACCGTCTCCAGACTGCCTCCATGTGTCCTGGGACAACCACCAGCCTGGTAAAATAGTGTATGGAAGGAATGCGGCGTCACAGCCCTCAGGCATTGCCTCGACAATGGCAAGCTTTCCTGAGCCTGGCTTAAGGAGAGTGCCGATGTTACGAACAGTCTCTTCGATGTCTTGGGTGGCGTGCAAAACATTAGACGCAATAACAACATCATACGTGGCAACATCTATGCCCTGCTCTTCTGGGTCTTTGGTGATGTCCAATTTGGTGTAAGTCACTTGGGGCCACTTTGCCAACTTCTTCCGTGCGTAGTTGAAGAAACCAGGTGAGATATCCGTGTACGTGTAGGCTGAGAAGTTATCTGCCTCTTCTGACTCCTCGTGAGACAAGGCTTGCAAGACTTTGATGGTGGCAGCTCCCGTACCAGCGCCGACTTCAATGATCCTGAGATCTGGGTTCAGCTCGCCTAGTGTGGCAATGTATTTTGCTAGAGCCTGGTTCCCTCTTGCCATGGTCCTTGTGTCCTCGTAGTGCTTGGTGAGAAGTCCGTCCTTCATCATGATCTCTAAAGGCTCAACCTCTCCCCGTAGAATCTGTGGAAGTACCTCACCAACAGAACAGATCAATTCACCAAAGAAATCGTTTGCGGAAACTTCCTGGATCAATTCTGGACTTGGGCTTGGCTCGTCTTCAGTGCCTTTGACTTGTACCTTTGCCCATGCCAAAAAGTCGGCCAGATGCTTGGGAAACGGTGTTTCAAGGCTCGCGGCTACTTGGATTGCACGCTTGAGAAAATGCCTGGCAACAGCATTATGCTTGTGTCGAGGCATGAACTGTTCTTGGGCCCATGAGTTCTCCATGAGTGACTCTGCAAGAACCTTATTGTCACAAAGATCAACGTGCGGTACCAAAGCCTCATAACAGCCACGAGGTAGGTCTTGCCTCATCAGCTGTTGCTCACCCTCGGTACCAGCATCGTTGATGCGCTGGTACGTGAGCTGCATTTCGATACAAGGTAGAGACTCCTGTGAGCCTTGCGGGTCGTCAGCCCATACAACAATGCTAACGTCTGATCGGCCAGACATTTTTTCTAGGACCTTGCGATGTGTGACAGTGGTAAAGAGCTGTCCCGGTTCAGAGGGGATAATGTTGGAGATGCGTACTCGGCGAACGTAGGTTGGCACAAAAGCTGGTCGTGGTTCCGCAAGGCCGTCTCCAACAGCAAGAAGAGCTGAGCTTAGCACTGAGTCGAGCATAGGGGGGTCGACTGTCATGGAGGACCCTCGCTCGGGAATGGATAGGGCTTCTGCTGCTTCGGTTTGGCGAAGACGTGTTCGATGGATCGTCTTACCAGAGGCTCTCCACATCTTGAAGATGTTCTTGAAGCTTGGTCCATAATTGACGCCGGACCGATCCAGAGTTTCATAGCCTGCCATGGCCGTAGCTTCAGTCAACTCAGAGGCTTTGACTCCCTGCAGGATCTCCTCGGCATCCTGCCACACTGTGCTTTTAGACGCCCCCAAGTCTTGCTCCTCTGCGCCGGCCTCGATCCTACCGTTGACATGGGTGACCCAGCCAGTCTGTACACTCCATGTCAGCACCTCAAATGTCCAACTAGAAGACGAGAGGTGCCCGGTCCCAATTTCGACAGGCCTGAGTTTGGTGCAAATATCGATACGCTGCTCCTCCTTGATGTGTAACCCTCGCACGATGTGCATTTCGCGTACAACAATAGATGTGATATGACTGGCGATGGATCGAAAAGCATCCACAGCTAGACTCATGAATCCTGTGAAAGGGAAGAGAACGTCACCAACTACCTTGTGGTCTCGGATCCATGGCAGCTGGTCGAGCGTGAATACCTGGCGAAAGACGTGATCTCGACCTTGAGACGCTATCTTCCAGCCCAGAAGAGGGGTGAAGGTGTGGCCAGAGTGAAATTTGCCGACCGAGACAGATGATCTGTGGATGAACCTCGCCTTTTTGTCCCACTCGTACGAGGGGACGTCGATCAAGACGCGATGACGCTCGGGACCAGTTGAGTTGATGATGGAAAAGTTCAAGCTCAGCCCCATTGAAAAGAGGCGCCCAGCGAGTTGAAGCATTGCTTTTGGACTTTCGGTGCCACGGACAAGCGAGGGAACATACTTGATGCCAGCTTTTAGCTTCTCATCCAGAAAATGCAAGATCTGGTTGATGGGCCCCTTGAGCGCTGCATGAGGGCCTAGTTCGACGAGGACATTAACTTTGGATTGACTGGTCACAAGTGTAATGGCGTCTGAGAATTTGACAGGGCTGATGAGGTTTTTAACCCAGTATTGCGCTTTGGAGACGGTTCCTGCGCCCTCAATTTGGCCAGTGACAGAGGAGAACAGGGGCAACACTTGATTCTCATCCCCATCAAGGGTCTTGGCCACAGGCTCCTCCTTGAAATATGGTTCAATGGCAGAGAGATAAGTGTCAGCAACTAGCTCCATATGGTGAGAATGGTAAGCAACATCGACTCTCAGCCTGCGGCTGAAGATGCTTTGAGCGTTGGCGATGCGCTCAATGGCATCAATGACGGCCACGTCTCCTGATAGAGTGACACTTTTGGGACTGTTGATGGCAGCGATAACAGCACGGCCAACGTTAGCTGTATGATGAAGCAGCTCCTTGGCCGTGTGAACATCTGTGCCCAACGCCAGCATCCCGCCACCTTCACCCTTGGTCTTGTTCTGCTGGGCCAGCAACTCAACCGTGGATCGGCCTCGGAAGAAAGAGATGGCCAAAGCTGTCCTAAAAGATAGGAGTCCAGCCGCATAAGCTGCCGCGATCTCCCCTGAGCTGTGACCAACCACGAGGGCTGGGGAAACTCCCCAACTCCGAAGCAATTCGACAAGGGCCACTTGAACGGCTGTGCAAGCTGGCTGGCTGATCTCCGCCTCGTTAATTCGGGACCCCTCAGCCTTGGCTAGCTCCTCTGCCAGTGACCACGTCGCCCCAAACTCTTTCAGATGTTTCTCGGCATCGTCCATTGCCTTGGCAAACGAAGAGTGTTGGCCTAGGCCAGCAGCCATCTGAGGGCTTTGTGCTCCTTGGCCTGTGAAGACGAAGCAAAGAGTAGGTTCCTGACCCGCAGCTACTCTGCTCCCTGTACTGGATAGTGAGGGGGAAGTAAGCTGGTCGCGGAGCTCCTCAAGAGACCCAGCAACGAGAGCCAATCTTTGGGGAAAATGCGTTCGTCTCATGCCAAGAGTGTAGCTCAAGTCACCCATATAAGAGCTCACAGGTGAAGCAGAAGGCGATAGATGGTTAATATATGATGCAAGCTGAGATTGGTAGCTGGACAGAGAAGCGGCGGACTGCGCAGAGAGAGGATACAACATTTGACGAGACTCTGATGCTTGCAATGAGGTCTCATTGGTTTTAAACTCTTCGATCAAGACAGCCGCATTGCTTCCGCCAAACCCGAAGTTGGTGACGGCTACACGTCTGAACTTTGAGTCAGAAGTCTGCCAGGGCACAGGACGACGGGCCACCTCGAGCCTGGAAGAGTCAATCTTGGGATTCATGGTATTGAAATCAGCGTTGGGCAGGATTGTAGCTAGCCTAACCATCATGGCCGCTTTGATGATGGAAAGCAAGCCGCTGGCGGAGTGCAGATGCCCAAAGTTGGACTTGGCGGAGCCAATATAGACTTTGTCATGTCGATCTCTTGCAATAACATTGGCAGCAGCAGCGGCGTCGATAGGGTCTCCGACAGGAGTCCCTGTGCCGTGGCCCTCAACAACGTCTGTGTCGGAAGGATTGAGGCCTACTTGTTGATGTACACGCCATAGGAGCTCTTCCTGGGCGGCCTGTGAAGGCATCGTGATTCCTCTCGTGCGGCCAGAGTGATTGACGGCCGAGTTGCGAATGACAGCATGGATTGAGTCGCCTGCCTTAATGGCTTCGTCCAGCCGCTTCAGGACCAAACAGGAGGCGCCCTCTCCTCTCCCG
Source organism: Fusarium guadeloupense (assembly GCA_021655865.1). NCBI lineage: Eukaryota > Fungi > Ascomycota > Sordariomycetes > Hypocreales > Nectriaceae > Fusarium > Fusarium guadeloupense. The sequence continues at coordinate 14,682 of JAJJWM010000452.1, forward strand.
AACCCATTGGCTCGGGTGTCGTAGGAAAAGCATTTGCCGTCTGGAGATAATGCTCCCAGCGTGTCGAGCTGCGACATTGTATGATGATTGACCATAAGCGAGGATGCACCAACAAAGGCCGTGTGACATTCTGCCGCGCGGAGGCTCTGGCAGGCCATGTGAACTGCGTATCCGCTGCTGGAGCAAGCCGAGTCAAGGGAAATGCTGGGACCCTTGAGGTTGAAGAAGTAAGACAGTCTGTTGGACACCATACAGCCTGCGTTACCAGTAATGCAATATTTTGTCGAAGTACTTCGGAATGTCAGCCAGTTCTAGAAAAGAGAAGAGATTGTGAGGGTTGAGCGACGTACGGAAGATCTTCAATCATCTGCTGGCCATACTCGGCTTCTTCTTGAGATGAAAATACTCCCGTGTTGGTCCCAGCGAGCTTGTCTAGGGGCAAGCCAGCATTCTCAGCGGCTTCGAACGCACACTCAAGCAGCACGCCTAGAAGCGCATGGCTGTCAGTCATCTCAAGCCTGAAACAATGATCTGGGCTAGAGATACTCACGTAGCTGAGGGTCCATTGACTCGGCCTCCTCGGCAGTGACATTGAAAAAGGGAGCGTCGAAGGCATAGATGTCGTCTGGCAAGAAGTAGGCTCCTTTGGAAGAAAGAGCTCCCGGCTTGGTCGAGTCATAGTAGTGGAACGACTCATGGTCAAAACGGTCCTTGGGAACACGCGAGAAGGCTGACCTCGCCTCGGAGAGGAACTCGAATAGTCCTTTTCTCCCAACACCAGGTGCTCTATACGCGACACCAATTATGGCTATCGGTACAGGTGAAGTTGAAGCTGTCATGATGCCGTAAATATCTTGATGAAGGATTTTGCAATGTTGTTGAAGGATAAGGTCAGTAGATGTACAGTGTTGTCACCCACACTAATTCAGGACTTTTCTAGTTTATATGTGCACATGAAGAGCTCTGCTCATTCTTGCTCTGCTGTGAACCTAGCTCTTCTATCTTTACTTACCATGGGTGATTACGATTTGGATGAATACACCGAGGCCAAAGTTAACGGAACAAGTCAAAAAAGTCAATCTACATGCCAAAAGTCGGCATTTTTCCTCCACAAAGCGTAGCTTACAGGCACAGCAATCAACCAAGGCTCACAAGCTGCAATGCTACTGTACATGGGTAAGTTAGTCCACAAAACCAAGACTTGGTATACGTCACTTACATCTGCAAGCTGTGGGGGTTGGGAATAGGCTGTTTAAGGTTTTGTGGATATGCTGTGCGAGAGTCATTTACAGTGGAGGAGTGTTTCTGATTTGAGTTATTAATCTCACTGCAGCTGTAGATCTGTCGAAATACGACATTATTTATACCTTGTATTTGCATAATATCGCACTTTGCATCTGCCGCCAACGCCTTATGCATACACCTTTATACATCTCACGTCATATTTTAGTCCCAGATTCATTCATGTAAATACCGCGTTTGCCAGATCAGGAACAGCGGGCCGTTCGGGACGAGCCTCCCCGCCTATGTACAGAGGAAGCCTCGGTTCGTTAGGCGTGGGGCGTCAGCTTACGCGGAGATATATGGAGATACTTTGCACTTCTAAGAAACATCCCTGACAAAAGAACAACATAATCCATACGAAATACTGATGGAAAAAGCTATGTGTAACGAGTAACTATAATAGTAAGTCTATAATGCATACTCTAGAGTTCGAAATTATATGATAGCTCGAGGTAAAAAGGTATAGTGTAATTTAGCCGCATAAAAATAGTCAAAATTTCCCCCTTGCCGTGTATTAGTTTATATCTTGCTAAGGAGCTTGCACTGAAGGGTCATAGAGTAAGCCTGAGGCATCAACAATAGGAGGGAAATGTTGATTATGGAAAATGAGCCGAGACGACATGCAGTGTAATCTACGTATCTGCTTGTCAGATATAAAAGCGGAGAGGACATGTCATATAACAGTGGGTATCTGAGTCAGATCACGATCATCGAAGCTTATGGTGTATGTGATGACAATGTTATCTGAAGCATCCTGGCACTACGAGGAACTCGGCATGTAAGCCCAATCGGCTCCGAGAAAGGATCCTTAATCCAATCAAGAAGTACAGACGATACATGACAAGCAGGTATACGATACTCTGCCGGGTGCCCACTGTATCATCTTGCCGTTGAAGACTAGGCCCCAGCTGTTCCTCTTAAGTAGCTGTGGGATGGAAGAAGTTGCCAAAGGTTGAGCAGTATTCATTCGCCTCAAAGGACACAGCAGAAGGGCCTTTGAAGACCAAGCACCGATCAATTTATTTTGTTAACTGATTCTCGACATAATAATGGCAGAAATGAACATGATAAAGGACGCAGCCATTTTGGCTCAGATTTGCGAGCAATGTCAGCTATCTCCCCAAGACATTCAAGATGCCTACCCGTGCACTCCGCTTCAGTCCGGCATGATGGTAGACTCTTCTCTATATATTCATACCATCGTTCACAAAATTGGAATTTCTGTCGATCTGGACCGGTTTTGCGGTGCGCTCGAGCAGGTAGTTGCCATGAACGATGTCTTGAGAACGAGAGTCGTCGACTGTGACGGGGCCGGCTTGCTACAAGCAGTAGTGAGAAAGGGACAGCCTGTCCTGCGGTCAACAGAGACAGACCTGGAACGGTTTCTGGAGTGGAACAGCTCTGTCGAGACTCATCTGGGCACCCCCCTGGTCAGATTTTCCATTGTCAGTAACGGACATGATAGAAGGCTCATCACGACCATGCACCACGTCATATTTGACTTTCATGTTCTCGAGTTTCTCATTGCCGATACGTGGAGCATCTACCAGAACGTCCCCCCGCCAGAGCGTCAGCCTTTTAAAGACTTTGTCAAGCACTGCAGCAGCATCGATCCCAAGGAAGCTTCTGCCTTTTGGAAGAAGCACTTCAGTAGTGGTGCATCTATATTCCCATCTCTTCCTTCCGGTCATCAGCCTTTAGCAAGCGAGATCATGACCCGAGAGATCTCACTTATTCATGGCGACAAGCCATCCAAGACACTGCCGTCTATAGCTCTAATGCCGGCCTATGTAGAGGCAGCGTGGGCCATGACGGTCTCGGATTACACGAACAACGACAGCGTTGCTTTTGGTTACATCTTGTCTGGCCGTGGCGCAGGCACGCCAGGTGGCGCAGAAACTACCTTTGGACCAACTATTGCGACTGTTCCTGTGCAAGTTGTTCTGCGGCAGAATATGACTATACAGCAACTCGTCAAAGGGAGAACTGCGTCAAGGCGCCAACTTTCAACAAGCCGCTATCTGCAGTACGGCCTCGCAAGGATCCGCAACATCAATAGCGACGCTCGACAAGCATCGAGCTTCCAGAGTGCACTCAGTATCGTACATGGCTCGCACACGACAGGGCTCGGCACTGCGGGCTTGACCCTTGATATAGCTTATACTGAGGAGCCTCCCAAGCCCCACGGTCTCCTTCTTATCTGTACGCCCAGTGATAAGCACATATCAATCAAGACTCTCTTCGACCCTGCGGTAATTGACCGAGAGCAGATTGGTAGGATTTTGCGACAGCTCGAGCATCGCCTAAGACAGCTCGTTACCTCGACCCCGTCTACGCCGTTGAAGCGGCTGACTTGCCTTAACTTTGGCGATACACTGGAGCTTATGGACTGGAACAATCGACGGTTTCCAAGTGCATCCATAGAAACATGTCTTCACACCCGCATTGCTGCTAGGGCAGCTGATAATCCAAACGATCTGGCAGTCCATTCCTGGGACGGCGAGGCAACCTATGCTGAGCTGATGGCCATGGTCGATAACCTCGCGCATGAGATACTTGTCCGCCACAAGGCCATTTCTGCGGAAGAGCCAGTATGCATAATGCTTGGGAGGTCTCTGTCTCTGACAGCCGCTCTATTGGCCGTCATGAGAGCGGGAGGAACATGCGTGCCTATCGATCCGAAACTCCCCAAAGCCCGCAAAGAAGCCATCGTGCGCCTTTGCCAGGCTCGATTGATCCTGACATCAACCGACTCTTGTCTTGAGGATTACGACAGCAGTTGTATCAAGCATGCAGTTGTCCTAGATCGATCCTTTGATACGGCGAGGGCTGCTCAGCTCCCTACTGATAATGCCCCCGCGTCAAGGGCAGCGTACATTATATTCACCAGTGGAAGCACTGGTCATCCTAAAGGCGTTGTCCTGGAGCACAGATCGCTTGCGTCTTCTTTGAGTGCCTGGGCAGATGTGATAGGCTGGGCCCGAGGTTCAAGAGTCTTGCAATATTCAACCCCTAGTTTCGATGCATGTGCAGCCGAGATTATGGGTTCTCTTCAAGCTGGCGCGTGTGTCTGCATTCCTTCGGAACGTGACCGCGAGTCTGGCTTAGGAGACTATATCAGGTCTGCCTCAGTTGAATATGTTGGGCTGACCCCGACGTCTCTACGCAACCTCGCCCCTGAGGATGTACTTCCCGCATTGAAGGGTGTCGCATCCGCTGGAGAACCAATCCCTACAAGTGTCTTTGAGACATGGAGTGATAAGGTTGAACTTTCTAACGCCTGGGGACCGACAGAAGCTTCTGTTGTTGCGTCCGTGGGCCGTCTCACACCTGATGTTCGTTACACTGATACAATCGGGACGCCCATCGGCTGCGCCTTGTGGATCGTCGACCCCGAAGACGTGAGTCGGCTTTTGCCTATTGGTGCTGTGGGCGAGATGCTCATCGAGGGACCGAGCGTTGCTCGAGAATATTACCTCGCTCCTGAATTAACCAAGGTGTCTTTCATCAAGCCCCCTTCCTTTGTACCTAAGCGTGGAAACGGCCTGGATTCGTCTCGTCTGTACCGAAGCGGTGATTTGGCAAGATACAATGCCGATGGCACCATTTGTTTCAGCGGTCGACGGGATAACCAGGTCAAGATCCGAGGCCAGCGGTTCGAGCTCGGAGAAGTTGAGTCAACACTTGCTAGTCACCGAAGGGTCTCAGCTATTGTGGTGACTACATATCAGAAGGGCGTTGGGTCTTTCACCAAGGATCTGGTTGCTGTTCTCACCTTGTCGAGCCAAAGTGGGCACAATGGTGCAACTCGGTCCAAGTCGGAAGTGGAAAGGTCCCCTCTCGACACAGAGAGCTGTCACCAGCTCCAAGCCATCCGGGAGTTTGCCAAAGACCACTTCCCAACATATATGGTTCCTACAGTATGGCTGGTCGTAAAAGAGCTTCCACAAACTCCATCTAGGAAGATCGATCGCGTGAAGATCAAGGCCTGGTTGGACACTGTTGATATATCTGCTGCTCGAGAGGCTTCTTATCAAGCCCAAGCTGATCAAGCTTTAACACCACCCACAACCCCAGCCGAGGAGGCTCTGCAGCTCGCTTGGTCTACCGTGTTGCGTATTGACTCGGCCAAAATTGGGCGGGAGAGTTCATTCATGAGGCTCGGAGGAGATTCCATTACTGCCATGCAAGTGGCCACACGCTGTCGCAAAAGGGGTTTTCAGATCGCCGTAGCCGATTTGTTGCGTAAGGCTAATCTCGCAGACTCGGCCAGAGAAATCCAGGTCGTCCACCAGACACTTCCTCTAGCCATGCCAACAATGGACGCGGCGGAAGAATCTCAACATCGCCTCGTATCCCCCATACAGAAGTTCATGTTTGAGGATGGTGGTCCGGCGGCACACAACCAGTTCAACCAGGCATTTTTGCTGGATATTAACTTGAGTATGAATTCAATAGTGACGCCTACTCGCATCCAAAGGGCTCTTGACAGAATCGTTGCGCACCACCCAATGCTGAGATGTCGCTTCTCCCATACACAAGACGCTAGAGGCAAGGCCACCCTTAGTCAATGGATTGCTCCCTTTAAACAACAAATTGAGGGCGAAAGCACTTGGGCTTTCCATGTAGACCACAATGTTGACTCTCAAGATGGTCTCTGGAACATCGTGTCGAGCTCTCAGGCCAGTCTCAATATATTCCAAGGGCCTACCTTTGCCGCCCATGTCATTACAAGCCCCCAAGGACAGCTATCACTATTCTTAGTCGCGCACCATCTTGTTATTGACTTGGTATCCTGGAGAATTCTATGGGAGGACCTCGAAGCCCTACTTCGAGATGATGCCTGCGTCCTAGCTCAGAGCTTCCCCTTCCCACTTTGGGTACAGAACCAACATGATATGCTGAAACGTACTCCTACCTATCCTCTATCATCATGGCCCAAGACGAACCATCATTTTTGGAAGATGGAGGGTATAACACCCAAAGTGAAGGACATACTCCGGATTCAACACACACTGGACCAGGAACAGACCGCGCAGATCATGGGACAGTCTTGCAACTTACCTTTCAACACAACACCTATACTTCTCTTGCTCACAGCTGTTATCTTGTCCTTTCGACGCATGTTTCCCGACCGAGGTGTCCCTGCCCTATACTGTGAAGGCCATGGCCGAGATACAGATACCCTCAACGAGTCAGTCAGCACCTCACGCACAATAGGCTGGTTTACCACCATATTTCCCCTTACTCTACATGGCCTGGAACCCGATAGCCGCGTGGAAGATGCTGTCGTGACTGTTAAGGATGAATATCTGGAGACATCAAAGAAGTCGATAGGGCAGTTCGCGTCGCAAGTCCTCGGTGAACAGACTCCATCCCCATTCAAGAGAAGTGATATTGAATTGGTTCTCAACTTTGCTGGCCGAATGCAACAAGTCACGCGCGACGATTCTCTTCTCAAACTCCGGACTGATGGTCCTCCCGTGCATCTCGAAAACGTCGCGGGCGATTGTGAATCTGTTGGTCTCTTGAGTCTCTTTGCATCAATCGGTAAAGATGAGAAACTCACATTCACTCTTGACTATAACCGCCACATAGCCCATCAAGACCGGATTGTTCGCTGGGTACAGGAAGAGCTGGGAAGCTGCTTCACTGAGATGATATCTTCTCTGCAAGGAAGACCGTGCCGCTTGACAGCAAGTGATCTGCCATTATTGAAGCTGGGATCTAGTAGGTTGAAAAATGTCGAGTATCTTCATTCTCACCTAGAGGAGCTCGGAGTAGCCCAGGATAATATCGAGACTATATATCCTTGCACTGCGACACAAGAGGGCATTTTGTTTGCACAACTCAATGGACATGGCTACCAGAACCGCTTCCTGGCAAAGCTCACGTCGAGCGAGGGAGAGGTTAATATCGACAGGGTGGCTGATGCTTGGAACTCTGCTTGCCAGGCTCATCCTATCCTGCGCAGCATCTTCACCACTGGTCTCTCCGACCAAGGTGCCTTTCAGCAAATTGTGCTAAAGCGGTTCAGACCGTCTGTTTTGTTCAAACAGATGCCAAGGGATGGATCGACAATTGCCCAGGTGGTGGAACGGCAAGGGAAGCTGCCACTGGACCCCAAGAAGCCACCACATCACTTGACACTTTTTCGTGAATCAGCTTCGGTTGTGCATGCTGTTTTGGATATCAGCCATACGTTAGCAGATGCGAAAACCTTCCAAGGATTATGGAAGACGATCGGATTGGCATATACAAGAGCTGATGCTACTATCGCTCCGGGGAGACCTTTCTCAGACTACGTCGTCTGGTTGCAGTCTCAGGAAGAGCAGGCCCGTAAGCACTGGAAAGACTATCTTGAAGGTGTCAAACCATGTATCTTCCCACGAGAACCAGCCGCAACTGTCGACTATGAGGCTCGAGGCCCCCTTGTTCCCTTCAACGATTCTCAAGGGCTGAAGGTCTTCTGCCAAAAGCAAGGTGTCACGAATGCCATGTTTATGCAGGCTGCTTGGGCATTGGTCTTGCGAAAATATACTGAGCAGCCGACAGTTTGCTTTGGGTCTGTCCGGTCTGACCAGGAGGTGATACCAAGCAATGGCGGCACCACAGATATCCTGGGACCTCTGATCTCCATGCTACCTTGCAAGTTCGATCTCAAACATGTTGAGACACAAACAACTCTAGATCTTCTCGAGATAGCCAAAAGCGATGTTGCGAGCGCCATGAGGTATTCAGGTTGCTACTTGGCTGAACTGCATGATGAGTTGGGCCTGAGAGACTCGCCACTCTTCGACACCATTATGACCATCCAGCGCGCCTGGTCAACAGATCTAGGCGAAGGCGACAGCCATCTCATAATAGAGATCACAGATGTCGATGATCCTACCGAGTACTCCATCGTCGTTGGAGTTCAATACTCGGAGAGCGAGCTGATGATACGGCTGTCATATGAACGCGGGCGCATATCTGACTCGTTAATAAGAGACATTGCAGAATCATTTTCAAGGGTGATCCAATACATGATTCAGAGTCCGGACCGACCTGTTGTCAATGTACTCGAGTCTCCTTCTCCAAGGGTTGACCTCGATCTCCTGAAACAATGGAACGCGAATCCTCCCACCGCAGCAGTGAATCAAAGCATTCCCAGCGTCTTCCGTGCTGTAGCTCAGACACAAGGATCTGCCCCGGCTGTGTGTTCGTGGGACAGTGACTTGGATTACAGAGAGCTGGATCGTCTTTCAGATCTGCTGGCGTATAGACTTCGGGTCAAGCATGGTATCCAGGCCGACATGATTGTTCCTTTTTGCTGTATCAAGGCGACAAGTGCCATAGTCATCATGCTGGCTATATGGAAGGCTGGTGCCGCTTTGTTACCACTGGACTTCTCACATCCATCAGAACGCCTTTCGGCCATTCTTCAAGAAACTGAAGCTGAGTTGGTGCTTGTCAACGCCCCAGACAGGGTAGAGAAGATGACGAGTTGCTTCCTGAACGGCACCGTGGATCTAATAGATCTGTTGGTTCTTGAACAAGAGAAGAAGCCCCATGATGAGATTCGTCGGGAGTTGAGTTCCTATACCATCGAGCCACAACACGCCGGCTATGTTGTTTACACTTCTGGAAGCACAGGACGGCCAAAGGGTCTCATCTTGGACCACAGGAGTATCGCCACAAGTTCCATGCACATGGTGCCCCTCCTGGGACTCACTGAACAAAGCCGCGTACTGCAGTTGACCAATTTTGTATTTGACTTTGGTCTCTTGGACGTCATGTTCGCCTTGTATTGTGGTGCCTGTATCTGCATGCCTTCCGAGTCAGAAGCGACAGACAATGTCGGTGGTGCGATACGACGCACGAGGGCCAACTACGTCGAGTGTACGCCAACTTATGCCTCCTTGTTCAGCCCCGAAGACGCCCCGGGTCTGAAAACTGTAGTTCTAGCAGGGGAGGCTATGAAGCAGGAGAACTTGGATACCTGGGCCCCTCATGCTCGTATCATCAACGCCTACGGCCCAGGTGAGACGGGCATGTCAAGCTGTGGAGATGTTGTGATTGGTGAAGATGGTTCATTCAGCCAGGATATTGGACGTCCTTTCGGCTGTCGATACTGGGTTGTCGACCCTGATAATCATGATGAGCTGGTCCCAGTAGGAACCACTGGTGAGCTCATCATTGAGGGACCCATTGTCGGTCGAGGCTACGTCAACAATCCCCGGGCAACAGCTGCCGCGTTTATTGATGCCCCTGCGTGGACACAATATGCAGAGTTTACATCTCTTGAGCTCGGTCAGCATCGCTTCTATAAGTCAGGAGACCTTGTCACGCAGAGATCAAAAAGCTCGTTTGTCTTTGAAGGCCGAAAGGACTATCAAGTCAAGATCCGCGGTCAGAGAATCGAGATGGGTGAGATCGAACATGTTCTGGACCAACAATCAATGGGGGTGTCAAAGTGGGCGGTTGAGGTCATCAATGGAGGAGCAAGTCAAGAGACGTGTCTGGCTGCATTTTGTCAAGTTTCAAGTAACGAGGCCACACCATCATCGGGCGGAAACAATGTCCTGCCACCATTGCCCCAGACAGCAGAGACAGCAAGAGAAGTCCTGCGACAAGCATTGCCGTCATACATGGTGCCAGAGTTTTTTATCCCTCTGCAAAAGATTCCCACCACTGGATCGATGAAGACGGATCGCAAAGCTCTGCGCACAATTGCCAATAACTTGTCTCAGGCTGAGCTGATGTATTACCGTGTCAATGGACAGCAGATAGCCAACCGTGATTCCGCTTCTGGCCTGACTGGGCTTGAGTCACTGTTGCAGCTAGCCTGGGCTGATCTACTCAGCGTTCCATCAGAATCGATTCGGCCCAATGACGACTTCTTCACCCTAGGTGGTAATTCCATCCGCGCCATGCGCCTTGTTTCATCACTTAGGACATCAGGATATCTTCTCAGTGTCGCTGATGTCTTCAAGTCTCCAACTCTTGCGAGGATGGCACTCAAGACTGGGACATTACCTTTTCATCGCAACGGCCTTACGCCCAAGTCGGTAGCTACTATGGACGATCACGATATACCCCGTCTGCAAGTCCTGTCCAAGACGAGAGCTTGGTTAGACGCTTCGAATATTGAGAGCGTTGCTCCAGCAACAGACCTCCAGGCTCTGATGCTTTCTGAGGGACATGTAATAGATGGTGGAAGCGAAGTTGCCACTATAACCATTGAGCCTCTTGCCGAACAGGAACAGCGGAGCTTGGATCTTGCCAGGCTACGAGAAGCTTGCGAGCAAGTAATCCGTCGCCACACTATCCTCAGAACCGTCTTCATTCAGAATGAACACTCCCTCTTCCAGTTGGCATTGCGAAGCCCGCCTGTCAAGCAGATTCATGTGCAGTCAGGTGAGACGAGTCAGCAGCAGGTCTTGGTGTCATCCAATATGCTCCATGTCCTGCCTCAGTTTGGCCTTATCAGCAATGAAAGCGGTTCCGGATGTTTACGCCTCACATTGACCATTCATCACGCTCATTATGATGCTATTTCAATGGGTCACATCTTGGATGATCTAGAGAACGCATACAATGGGATAAATATAGCGGCAAGGCAGCCAAGCTTCCTTGAGTGGTCAGCTCATATCGCCAACGTTGAGAGACTTGCCGAGTCGCTAGGGTTCTGGCGAAAGTTGCTCAAGGGTTCCATGTCATATCCCTTGGCACCAAGGGGCAGCTTGAAGCAACAGATTCGTGGTAAGGATACTCAGAAACACCCTCCATCTATAAAAATACCTGTTGCGACACTTGAAAGCCCGAATGGAACGATGGCGACAGTCTTGAAGGCTGCGTGGGCCTGTCTGCTCTCTCAAATCCTTGAGAGACAAGACACTATCTTCAGTTTCTTGAGTGCAAACCGCTTCTCAGGCACCCTCTCTCATGGTAGTGCAGACCAGGTACCAGGCCCTTGTATCAACTTGGTACCCGTCAGGGCATCCCTGAATGACGGCAACAAGACCATGGCAACGCTTCTTAGGGAACTACAAGAACAGTCCAACGAGTCCCTGTCGCATCAACATGTCGGATTCCGCTCCATTGTCAAGGACTGTACGCAGTGGCCCTCGACCCGGTTCAATTCGGCCATCTTGTTCCAAAATCATGAATCATTCTCATATGCTCTCACATTGGGTGACACTAAATGTACCATCACTGGGGCTGGGCAGGGCACAAATTCTGCCGATGTTTGGATCACAGCAATACCTCAGCTCGATGAATCGATAAGCATAGAGTTGAGATTCTCACAGGACAGGGTGCCAATAGAATTGTGCGACTGGATTTTCAGATGTTTTGAGAGCCTGTTGAATAATCTCCCATTCTGGTGGGAGAAGAGCGTATACGACATCCATAAGCAGCTTATCTGCATGGTTGGGCCGAACCCGTTCTCTCCAGTGCAGGACAAGAGTTATGTACCCAGGCCAGAAGGGATTGACCCTGAGGATGTCGTTGATAAAGTGCTTCAAGCAAAGCATTTCGAGTATTCTTGATCGATAGGTTGAGAGGCTATAAGTTGAGGCGTTTTGACGGACTTACGAAATCCAAAATGGTCATAATGTCTTCAGATTATATTTACCTACAACACGAAAGGAGTCTTGGGCATTTCCTTTGCATGTATTCAACATCTTGTAATGATTCTCTTTGCACTCTCCTCTAAGAATCTAGGAAGTGGATTAACAGGACTTAGTAAAAGCATGGTATACGTGTTGGCATGCCGGTAAGGGGACCAACAACACCATGAGTCTCTGATACCTGGTATTCCCCAAAACAGCTGTAACTGGAATAGGACATATATATTTAAAGCAATCCCAGTTATTCCTGCATGATCACGACAAACAAAAAAGACAATTTCTGATAAATGTGAAGATAGTACTACATAATAAGTCCTGGTCAGATATGGAATTGCCAAACTATAGTATCGACACGCCTCTGTCATGTATAGACTCCAAACCTATTCCAACCTTGAGTACAGTTGGGGGCTGAAGTAGGATGTAAGAGATAACCCCCCACGCTGACACGCAACTGCGAAATAAGTCTGCACCCCTGTGGTTGAGTCAAGACTGTCCAGTGGCGCTAAAGCCTTTAATGCTCCTAGATATGCTTGTGAGTAATTTCCACGACCACGGTCCTGAAGATATCCGAGTAGCCCGAGTGCGGCCTGGGTATCACTTTTGGCATAGTGTCGAACGGGGATGTAGGCCTTGACATCGGGGAGAGGGGATCTGGGTGCCACATCAAAGTTGAATACGAGCCCAGACGTTGGGTGTTCGACTGTGTGTAACTCCGTCTCGGGCGGACTGTTGGGATCTAGACCAAGCGTACGCTTCCACAAGTCGGAAATATCGTCCAACGCATCGTCCAATTCGGCCTGGAGCCCACCAAGGGTCATGACGTTACGAACAAAGCGGAACGAAGTCTGAGTGGACCGCGAGTATATCTTGAGTCGTGAAGTTTCCGGGCTGATGCAATCTATTGCTAGCATAAATGGGCGCAGATCAGATCCAGCGTTGTCGTTTGAAAGATACGATTCCACCGTATCTAATGCCTTAAGGCTCTGGCAGCCCGCACTCCGGATGGCTCGGAATATCTGGTCTGAGGCACTGAGCCCAGCGGTTTCGACGGGTATGAAGTAAGCCTTAACGGCTATACAATCGCGAACCATCTCAAATGCAATAAACATGCTTGAGGTTCCTGCTTCACCTCGAGGGGCGGACGCGGCTGGTGTTCCAGGGCCTAGTAGCTCTCGCCAAAAGTGATCAAACCAAGTTAGGTCGAGTTCAGGGAGTACTTTGGCGAGATTATACAAAAGACTCTGAGTAGCGGCTTGATTGGACGGATCTTGCTTGCTTCCAGCTGAAGGGCCAATAGCCTCGATGCTATAGCGAAGTTCGGGCTTCTTGTCGCCGGAGCTCCATTTCCAGCTATACTCGATAGGAGAATAGTCGTCTGTTACGAAGCTCTTCCATGGTACGATGCTGGACTGTGGTCTGGGACCCATATTGGGAATTACCCATCGGTACAGAAACAGCAAGGCTTCGTACTGCTCGTTCAGGTCGTAGTTGGCATGGTGCAATAGAGTGGTAAGGTGTCTCCCGAGGGTCTTCCACCACCAATCTTTGTCTTCAGAGAAAGGCGGGAGCCACTTATCCAGAGTCTTCCATGCTGGCTGGACCATCTCGTGGGTCCGCAGTAGGGTTTGGGTTTGGACGGCTTGAGACATGATAATGGATTGTGATGCACTTGTGTACGGAAATATCAAGAGTATAATAGACAATCAGATTGCTTGCTTTGATAAAGGAGAGTTAGCTAGCTTGGGTTGCACGCATTCTTATGTCAACCTTTACACGATTGCCATCTTCTACAACTTGGCAGCCCCCCAAAGTCTTGGGAGTTGATGGGTGGTCTCCTCCTGTGATCCGTGGAGCACAAGAGCCCACCCGGATCACGACTTGCTTTCCTAATCGACTAGCTTACAATCGGTCAAGTGTACGAAGCATTAACGTACGATGGTGCATGACGTGGCCTGCCATTTTTTCCAAGATAATTCATGCAGTCTATCTCCCATTCTACACCGCAAACGCAGATCTCAGTTAGTTATCTGATTGGGAAGTTCCCGATGCTGTCAGCTTACATGATATCTTGTGAGGTTGCATGTCTGCGGTAAACTATGTAATGACATATGAGAGTGAACACGCAAAAAAGCATCGCCTGAACAGCGCCCTTGTCCTTCCCCTGCTGATGTTGATTTGAGTTGATGACTGTATCGACCATGGTATAGATAATCTTATAGTGGGTGTGAGTGGGTAGTAAACACGTCTCAGTATCCGTAGCATCTGCAGGTAAGCATGCACTTAACCAGGATCCAGGGCTTGCTTGGTCACACACCCTATCTAGAGTCTAACAGGGGCCGGGGAGGAGAACCGAAGCGCAGATGGGGCCCACAACAGCTGCTTACAAGTTGGTCATACAGGGTTAGCCATCGGAGCTTACCACCTTCTGCCATTTAACATTCCTGGAGGCAAAAGGAACAGGATACCGGATAAAGTAGCTCTACAATGACTCATAGTGTGTCACCTGAACTGCTAAAAGAAATAGCTATTAAGAGGCATTTAGCATCTATAGCAGAAGTAGATACTTCGGCTATAATTAAGAAACATTTTGTTTCTTTTTATAATATACAATCTGGGTCTTAGATTAAAGATTAGACTTATTAAGAAGCATCGTTTTTGATGGCATTAGTAAGCCATTCGCAGAGGCATCGGGTGATCAGTTTCTCCGGTTTGGACGGATGACGAGATGGCGTCAATGGAGGCTGTGATTAAAGACGAATAGAAGACTAAAACGTTCAGTTACTGGGCCTTCTTTTCCATGATGACTACCTTAGCAATTGGGACAAAGCACGTGATCTCTATGAGGGAGAGTTAGGGTTAGGATAGGGTCAGTATTAACTATCTATGCTCTCTTGTCCTAGGGTTTTATTCTCCCTTATTTCCTAGAAACATCTCTACTCTTATAATCTAGACCTTTAGCTAGAATAAAACC
>JAJJWM010000454.1:0-29280 GCA_021655865.1 Fusarium guadeloupense
TAAACAAACATCATGTTACAATTTATTGCAGCAGAAAAGCTGCTCCCCGCTTATCATCATCTCACACCAGCCCAACGCCCCTTTGCGGTCGCAGCTGGGCCGAGAGTAAGTCGTCGACCGATATTTCCAAAGCAGACGCAGCTACAAAATAGCACGCTAAGCATCCATACACCCGTCTCGAGCGTCTCCTGTCGCGCAAGTCCTCCGAGAATAGGCGAATGTTCGGCCTCGGAAGTTATCGAGGCATTCATTAGATGTCTGAATGGAGCATGAGCAGGCGCCGGCATCATATCTGGGTTCACGCCCAGGAGGAGAATTGAGCCTGTAAGGCCAACTATAGTCGACAGGAAAAAACCTGGTTTGGAACGGTCGATGAGCCACCACAGGAGAGGATTGACCATGGCTAATGTCAGTGATACCTGAAGGGTGGACGCCCAGGCCACTTTGCGCTGCAGATTGTTAGCTTCAGGTGTTGTATAATGGATTTCTTGTTGGTTGGACTCACAATGGCAAAGACAATGCCAACAAAGGCGCCGATAGCTCGCACGACAAGCGCCCAGTCTGTGCTAGGAGCATCATCCCCTGTCGAATTTTCCACCACAGCTTCATCCTGACTCTCGCCAAACGACTGCTCCCAGACCCGATCGAACCAAGGCAACAACCCGCCCAGTGCAACACCAGCAAGGCCCCAAAACACCAAGTGCGCCCAGTTGTACGCAGGACGAACCACGTTCCCGGTAATATCATCCAAGTCGCCGTGGAAGCGCGATGTAACCAGCACGCCATATCCCACGCCCAGCGCAAAGAGCAGCAGTGCTCGCAGGACAAGAGCGCCGGCAGATGGTGTAGGTTTTAGGGGCGCCGGAGGTTCATGTGAACGGATCGAGGATCGACGATGCACAGGACGTGAGCGATCGCGCAGGAAATCGAACGTAGCGTCGTCTAAGCTGGGCCGCTTGATGGGCGTCTGGGCGCCGGTGCCCCAGGGAGTGTCAAGGTCATAACGGTCGGCAAAGTCGCGATCGCGGGATGCGGTGGGAGAGTAGATGCCGAAGAGTGTTGAAGAAGTAAGGTTCAGAAACGATTGCGGTCTGCTCAGGTCGGCGCTGGCAGGTTCGGGGGTTGGTTGTAGGAAGCGCGCGATGTTGGGGTCGGGACCTGGAGCTGGAGCTGGTGTTGGGGGAGATGAGTTCTCGCTTGGGGGTGTGGGAGTTGTTAGGCTGAGGTTGAAGGGTCTTCGGGGGACGGGTCGAATGAGAGGAGGACCATCATCGGACATTTTCTCTTTGTATGGGAGTTATGCTGGATACTATTCAAAAAGGTTAGAAGCTGTTAAAGTAAAATCATGAAAAGTTTAAGAGCATGCAGGTTGAGAATAAGACTATCGACTTGGTCTCGAACTCGGCTTACCTCAGTTGAAACCTGCCAGCCTCAAGACCTGACACTCCCCAATGGTTACTCACAGTCTCAGCCAGAGAAGCAATTTGGTACAGCTTCCAAGAATTGTCAAGGACAAGGAGATTTGAAGTTGTTGGGGCGGATATATAGGTAATCTCTGCAACCCTGTCTGTCTGTGTCCTTTTCAACAAGCTAAACGAGCACCGAGCGCCGCTTTCCTGGACTAGTTGAACCAGGATACGCGGATTGAGTAATGTCGTTTGGATGAATACGTCTTATAATCAATTGGTTTGGGGGAAGAGATAGAGGTTGACAGCAATTGGGTCGATATCAGCTTGTCAGTGGGTTAAAGATATAATCAACCAGAGCCTAGACTTGACAGAAGAGATATGAAAGAAGTAGAAAAGAATCAAAGCCCAAAATAAAGGATCTCGTAAGAATGAAGAATGAGGCGGCACACTTGACTTGCCGACCTTCACATGCTCACAAGACCCAGACCCAGACCCCAAAGACCAAAAATCCAAGGGCCCCGAGAAATTACGTAGATATGCCCCAGTTATTAATGCAAAAGAAGCCGTTGGGCCCCTGGTTCATGGTGTCACTTTGTGGGTGAGTTCCAGTTATTCCCCGCCTACTCGAACGCGCTCGAAACTATATGTCTATAGCTGCTATATATCATGATATGACCAGGTATTTGTTAGGAGTAATAAGAGGATGAATTGAGTATATCAATTGTATCAAGGTTAAAAAAAAGTTAGAAACTCTAAGAATTTAACTTCAGTATACCCTCATCTCTAGACATATCAACAACATCTGTTTACCCCACACTTGAAGAAAAACGAGCCTCCTCTCCACCAAACCAACGCCATCAATTCAAGACTCCGTGGTTGGTCAGATTACCCGGAGTCCATCTGCTTTGACGACCCCTCGTGATCCAACTCAAAACTGATCAGCATCCCCTGACACTGAGCCAAAGCTGTCCTGCTCTGCCCGCTGTGACCCCTCGTCGCTTTGAAGCCTGCAAGCCTTGAAAAACAATATTCATGTACTGTAACTGTGATTTTCTGACCGGCTGCATAAATTACAAGCCTCGAATCACTCGCTGGCTGAGTTGGGTGCTTCGATTAACATGTGATTCTGGGCCCACGAATTTATTGCTCAACATTATCGCCTTCGATAATCATATACATTATTACATCTCTCAAGCATGCACAATCAACCAATGCATACACCTCCCTTTACTCTTCATCACTATCGCTATCCTTCTCATCCTCCTCCTCAAACTCATCCTCGCTATCCTCAACTCCCTCTGGCCGGGGTATCATCATAAACGCTGTCATGCATGTGATTCTGTTCTGCGTCTCATACGTCCCCAACAGCTCTCCCTTGGCATCCTCCGTCTTCCCCTTGCCCTGAAGCTCCTCAACTGTCACCCGCCACACGCGGATCCGTCCATCGCTACTCCCGCCAGCCACGTACAGCGTCGAGGCCTCAGCCGCGCTCGGCACAACCACAAAGTCCTTGATCCGGCCCGTCACGCCGCCTGTTTTGCCTCCGAGCTGCCCCATCAGTTTGGCCGTTGGGAGCTTCTTGCCCTCCGAGTCGCCCGCTTTGGAGAGGTCCTCATCCTTGGTGGAGAAGAAGAGGATGCGCCCGTCTTCCGTAGCTACAGCCAACAACGTCGCATCCCCCTCTTTGTCCAACGCAACGTAAAAGAACTGATGCACCTTTGTGCGAATTGTTCCCATCACCCGGCATTTGGGCACGCTGTCCATGCCAAATACCACAATATCTCGATCAAATCCCACTGCAAACTCATCTGCTCCATCAACACTTCCCCAAACAACGCGTCGGCCCTCACCCGTAGAGTGCTTTCCTTCGCCAGCCTCTTGCAGCATATCCTTGTTAAAGTTCAGTACTCCAGCCTTCTTGCCAGTGACCAAATTCCACAATCGCATCGAACGCTCGCCCTTGCTGACGCTAATCATGAGTTTCATGCTGGGGTGGATGGCAAAGTCATTGACACCAGATGGTGTACCCCCGAAAGGTGCTGTGTCACCACTAGGTCGGCCTTGAGGCTTGGCAATAGGCGCCTTGATGTTGCTGAGTAGAGACCAGTCTCGCGTTCGTGTAACCGCAATTGTAGAATCCTCGCTCGACGACAGCAGCTTCGATCGTGTAGGGAATGACAGCGACGTCACGGTAGAAGAGTGGTGAAGCAATGTGCCAACCTCTCGGTTCTTGGGGTTCTCGAGAATCGGTCGTGGTGCCACCTTGGCCAGCATCTCCTGGTTCTTTCGGCTTGGAGGATGCGCCGAGAGATTGTAGACGTTGATGCGCTCATCGGTACTTCCAGAGGCGAGCATCACTTTTTGTGTCTGTCCAGGGACGGGCGCTGAGATAGGTGACGCAGCAACGCAGCGGATCGCAGAGGTATGGGCATTGAAGAGGAATGTGTCAGCGAACTCAGTCTTTTCCTTAGATCCAACTGTCACTGTCAATCCGTGAAGAATTCGGTCGTAAGATCCAACTACGATCTGAATCGTCTCGGGCGCATTCGGGGTGGTAGTGGTAGGAGTCTTGGTCGTTGTTGCTGGGGCCTTTTCCTTTACAGGCTTTTCTTTGAGAGCCTTGGTGCCCTTAATCTTCTTTTTGACCGAAGTCTCGGCAGCAGGTTCGCTTTGCGCGATAGCTTGTCTCTTGCGTTTGGCCATTTTGTCGAGTTACTTTAATGAAGTCGTTGTAGAAAAGCTTCTCGATACGCTGCTGGGTGTTGGATTGCACCCAGGAAAAAAAAATATCTGGAGATAAGATAAGACGGGTTATATGCATAACCCCCACTTTATGCATAGCTTTCATCATCTCCTAACAGGACCTTTTCGATTGACCAGAAATAACCTCAATGCTACGCTCTGAGTATATTCAACTGTATGTGCAGTATGATGATTCTAAATTTCCTTCATCCTTTCCTATTTTACCGGCTTGATCCTCCGTTGTGACCGCTGATTTCTCGTTCCACCATCTCGATCGCGCCCAGGCTAGGGAATCGCTTAGAAAAGTCCTGTATATAATCATCCTTCTCTTGAGCTGTCATTTCCAGTACAGGTTGCCCAGGGAGTTCCATGCTGATAAGGTGTTCCGATGATGCCTGAGCCCGACTCGGCTTTTGGGGTGATGGTGGGCGTTGGCCACTAGGTAGGCTGTTGAGGTGCATCGGTTTCTTTGGCGCAGGGGGTTTCGCTGGAGGCTTAGATGTGAGAGCTGGAGGCGCCGACGATGTTGAAGCAGGTCCTCCAGATTGAGAAGGGTCAGTTCGGGTCTTGGTTACGTTCAAAGCCTTCTTGGGAGTTCCAGGAAGAGGTTTCTCGGGCTGGTTGCCAGTCTCAGGAACGTCGGTGTATTTACCATATCCTTGAGCGGTCCTTTGGAAGTTGGCCGGCTTTTGGTCCTCGTTCAAGAGGCTCTGAACCCTGTTTTGAATGCTGACAGCACGAGAGACCCCTCCGATACTCTTTGGTGGAACTGGTGGCCCACGATTTCCTGCTGCCACTCTCTTTCGATACTCAACTTGCGCTGCTTCAACTCGCTGCTCCTCTTCCTGCAGTTTCAGACGCTCCATTTCGCGCCTCATTTCGGGCGTCATATGATCCTCGTCCTCGTGAACATGGCCGTCGTCGCTGCGTCCATCAGTTGCCTCGGAGCCTGCAATAGGGGTCAGGTCGCGACGCGGGTCCCTCTGGGGTGATGGGTTTCTTGTACTACCGGGGGAGCCACCTTCAAAGCGCTTAAAGGCATCCCCAAATTTGCCCGCCAGGATATTCTTGTTGCCGGAAAGAGAGGTCAAGCTGGAACGCTTGCTAGATTTGGTCCTCTCTGAGTCCTCTAGGCTTCTTAGGAAATCCATGTCACTGGATCCTACGCGCGAATCATCCACCGGTTCTTGGTAAGGGGAAGGGACTTGAGGCGGTCTACTCGATGAACGCGAGGCAGCCTCTCTTTCACGCAGGAAATCGAGAGTTGTCCCCTCGAGGTTTGTGCTGGCAGGTCGCGGTCGCGGTGCAACCGGCGAAGCGCGAGCTGAAGGTTCCAAGAAGTCAGCACGAGGACGTCCACCTTCGAGGGACGGTCTAGATGAGGACGGTTGACGATCGTGGGCGGACTGCTGATGAGATGAGACCCTTTGTGGAAGTGCAGGACGATAGTCCTCGTTACTCCATTGTCCCGCACTTTGCTCAGGCTGCCTCGTAGCACTACTAGACCTGGGATAATCGGGAGTATTGTGCTGAACAGGCCTCTCTACGTCTCGGCTGTGTTTCTCGGGTGGCGGCGTCGCTGTCATCGTGCCAGTGGAGACATATCGTGAGTTGGATTGAGAAGAAATCGCCTGTAACTCAGGGTTGTTGCTGATGATAGACTGAGCTCTGCTGATATCTGGTCTACTTGGCGCAGACACGGTCTTTGACAATGCAGGTTCGGCAGGAGGTGAAGTGGCCGCGGCCTGGTGGCCAACAGGCGTGACCGAATGTGTTCTAGACACTGGTTTAGGGCGCGGAGGCTCAGGTTGAGAGCCTGCAAACGCCTCATCGGCCAGTCTTTCTGTCATCCTCTGGTCAAGGCTAGAAGAGTTATTGCCTGGTGGCGAAGTGGGTGAGGAAACATCAAAGTCGAACTTGGCTCCCTGGTCATGCAACAGCGAGAATTGGTCAAGTGTAGGAAACCGCGACGATAACTCATCAAACCCTTGTGCGGGCTTGGTATCAAGGGCAGCGAAAGGATCACCCTCAGTCTTCCGCATTGGAGAAGCTTCCGGCTTCTGCCTCGTCTGGACTGGAGCTGGTGATGCAGTTGGTCGTCCTCTTCTCATTGGAACGACATCGGGGATGACCTGCTTCTGCGGTTCGGCGCGTGCAAAAACAGCGCCCACAGCTGGTGCCTGCTCAGCTTTCTGGGCCTTATGTTGAGTGCTATCGGTTCCCCCATGGGTTTGAGAACGGCCATTGTAAATCTGGGCCAGATTAATATGAGTTTCTCTCCAAACAGTCATGTACTTACATCTTGAATGGGAACATCACGCCCTTGCATGGCACACCCCTCCTTCAACACCTGGTAAATGTTTGGCCTGTCTTGCAAGTTTTCTCTTAGCATTGATGCTATGATCCTTGTTAGTCTTATGAAGTAAAAGTTGAGGCTAATGAAAGTTACCTATCAACTTTTTGAGTCGGTCAGAAAAGACTGGATGACTAGGGAATCTGTAGCTGGCATTCAAGATGGCTAATTGGCCTTGATCCTCAAAGGGTGTAGTGTAGTAGCACAGCTTGTATAGCAGGACACCCAGCGCCCAAATATCAGACTTTTCATTTATCGGCTGCTTGCGGTATACATCGATCATCTCGGGACTTCGATACTGCATCGTAGTGTGTCTCTGCACATCTTCATCCATAAGGCGACACTCGGTGACGGTGGTGGGGGCGGCACGGGGTGATGCTGCCGAACCAAAATCGCAAAGCTTGAAGCGTTTCCCGGAGCCTCTTGCGGTGATAAGAACGTTTTCAACTTTGATATCGCGGTGCAGCAGCGGGGGCTTTAGGTAGTGCATGCATGCGACACCCTCGGCGATGTCGGTGAAGATGTTGAGGATCTCTGGCTCAGTAAGGCGGTGTTGAAGCCTGGTGTTCATAAAATCGATCAGGCCGCCTCCGTTGCAAAATTCCATAAGCAAAAAGACCTCATAGCCTCCTCCTTGAAGTTCAGAGGCGTGCGAGTCGATATATGTGACGATCGGCCGGTGACCTTTAAGACGCTTCATTGTTTCGACCTCGGTGCGCATGCCCCGCAAGGTATCCTTGTCGGGAACAGCAACTCGCTTTAGAACAGCCTGATCAGTACCATCGACAGGCTTGGGAAGCTTAACGAGGTAGACATGGGCGAAACCTCCTTCCGAAAGGTATTTCTGAATCACCACGCGGTGACTGCCAACCTGAATCTTGGTACCTGGCGCGAAGGTACCGGCTGGGGCGCCTCCAGGAACGACTACAGGAGGGGAGCCATAGGGGGCATGATGGTGTTTGTTTGACACCATATGCGCTGGAGGGTATTGGCCGTGGGAAGCCATCGTGAACGGATTTATCGAGGTTTAGGGACGATGACGGTGGAAGAGGATTTCGGAGAGAAGATGACGGCAACCCGTCGAACAAGGAGCAAGCCAAGGATGGAAACCAAGAAGCGATGGCGGTCGAAGGGGTTGAGGACGGGGTCGAGGACGGCGGTGGGAGGGGCAGAATCGATGGTGAAGGAATGGCAAAGCTGGAGATTCAAGTCATCGGATCAAGCACAATCGAGTCAAAGGAGCAATGCAATTCAAAGAAGGCGCATGGTCGAGTTGACGCAGAAACACATGGCCCCTTGGCAAGTTGTTGGAGGATGCAGGCTTGAGGCTTGGGCTAGGTGCCTATCATAGCTTCGGTTCTCAGTGGCTGAGCCCCCGGATCTAGCACTCTCCACAATTCCTGTTTGGCTGGGGAATTGTCGGTAAACCAACTTGAGCCACTCTGTAGTATTGATAGTCAGGAGTAGGAACATGGTAAAGTCGTTTTTGTCAATAAGATATATTGGATGAGGATAAGACCAAGACCCTTTTTAAGCAAGAAACCATCGAGTTGGCTGGTAGATGCACACATACGATGTGTATAAACAGCGGGTCCCGGTATGAATGTTTTAACCAGCTTACCAGTTACTCGACTTTATTCTCGAATAATATCAAAGCAGCAAGTTAACAATGGGAAATTATACACAAGATAAGGTACTTCTGCGACAGCACATACAGTAAATACTTTGTGGTTGTCATTGATCGCTTGTGCAATGTAGTATCCTAACAGACAAGTTCTCTCCAATCATTGCATCTGGGTTCCTCATGTATTCAAAGGTTAAATATCTTATGGAATGCTAAAGATGATGGCTCAGTATGTCCATCTAGTGCAAAGTGGTGCCCAACGCTAGGATCATGATAATGTGAGATGTTATGTCGATCACAAAAGCTAGATTCGTTCCTGGGCGGCGTCATCTAGCCTACCCTATGTTATTAATGCATCAACTATCTGCAACTCCTGGACTGTTCTACAACCCAGCGTATGCTTCGCGAAGAACTATACAGTCTTGCGCTAAACATGATACTCATTTAGTCCTCTGAGGTGAGAGCCAAAAGTAATCGAGTAGGTCCTTTCTGACATATAT
Source organism: Fusarium guadeloupense (assembly GCA_021655865.1). Classification (NCBI taxonomy): domain Eukaryota; kingdom Fungi; phylum Ascomycota; class Sordariomycetes; order Hypocreales; family Nectriaceae; genus Fusarium; species Fusarium guadeloupense. The sequence goes on from JAJJWM010000454.1 coordinate 8,629, forward strand.
GAGCTCCGATGAATGGAAAGGAGCATCCACTAACACGCTTCAGCAGCATTTTCTATCTTTAACACATTTACAACACCATACATTTAAGAGCACTACTCTTATTGAGTTCTAAAATGGCCAGATGTTACATCCATATTCGATCAACCAAAACTGACCTTGAGTTACGAGCAACCATCCAAAGCCGTCTCAATTGGAGGATTACATAGGTGGACGCTCAGCAGTTGAGGGCCAACACAGAATTATAGCCCTCTCAACGGCCTGGGCCGAACCGACCAAAACTATTCTTAGCAAGCGAAAAGCTTCGTCTTGAACGCCGAGAAAGCGGTCTCAAGCCGAGTTTATAGAATCATGTAACATTACAATAAAGGCTTATTCCAGCAAGCAGGGATTTGCCTGCAACCACTCAAACAAAGGCCCCTCGTCAGCCATACGTCATTTCCCCCAACGTCAACAAATACTTTTCTCTTTGTTCTCCCTCTTTTCGCTTCTTCGGTTCTTTAGCTCGGGGCATCGGGCATGCAGTCCTGTGTTTGGAGAGAGGTTCATATCGCATCAGCAGCCACACAGGACTTGAGCGGTACCTTGCATAACATGGCATGTATGATGCGTAGCTGTTGTATCTCTCAAGTCATGATTCTCTCCTCGTGTTGGCGATGGTTGCCGAAACGTCCTGAACTGCTCAAGCCATGCGGAAGACGTTTCTGTATTGAGTCAAATGCCATGTGGGCTCCTGCTGACCTCACTCCAAAGGTCACGACACTGAGGACTCGTTGGTCAGGCGTTCCATGTGTTATCGAGTTCACCGTGACAACAAGAACAAGACAAGTCCATGTGCCAATAGAATTCATGATCAAACAAGGTCCACGGTTCGGTACAAGCGGGTCTTATGAATGAAACCTTTCTTTAGTCTACATCAGCTGGCAGAGAGCCTTATAATAACGTCGTTGTGCTCCTTCTTGAAGCCTGATTTTTGTTTTCCTTTCCTTTTTTTTTTCCCACCCTACTTTACATCATCAATTAGTCATATACCTATAGCATTATTTAATCTTAATTATACAAGAATACCTTTATACTCAAACAAACAACCGTCAACATGCCCGATTCTTCTACTTCTTCGCCGATGCAAATGCCCCGGGAGCCAGCCCCCGCAGCATTCCCTGCCGAACGAACCAGCACCGAACAGCCGGTACGTCCATGACATTCCTCCGGCTTGGCTCGGGATTTTGTCTGCATCATGACCGGACAAGAATTTCAGTCAACAATTTTACTTGCTCTCATACAAAGTTTACTGATATGTCTTATTTAATAGCGCCCAATTCAGCCCATGACAATGGAACAGCCTGATATGAGCATGCGAGGAGGCGGCGATGGTGGTGTAAGAGATGTCCGACTTTACAATGCTGCAGAGCCTGACTGACATTCTTGCTAGGCTATTTGCTGCGGTATTTGCGCAGGACTTTGCTGTTTCGAATGCCTAGACTGCTGCTGCTAAGTATCATTGTTTTGATACAGCATGCGTAATATATTGTAGTTATGGCGTTATGGACGACTCATACTGGAGGCTGTCTAGGTTGATGGGATGGCTACAGGACTCGGTTAATGATGCAACGATTTCTAGATAACTTTCGTCGTTTAATATCTTTTATCGACTGATTTTCTTCTATTCATTCAATCATTTTGTTCAAGTTACGCTGGATCTATACGTGGACTCGTGAGCAGCTGACATCTTAGACAACTACATCTTCCAATCGTTTAACAACTTCCTCAAAAAACTTCATGGACAACCTCTCAGCAACCTCATCCTGAGTCTCGTCATCTCCCACCTTGAGCCCCAGCTCCTCACCCCCGGCCAGACACTTTCGCGTTGCATCCTCAAACCTCTCGCCCATATCGGCGCCAACAGCCGCGACTCTGTCCTCCCTGAGAAGAGACTCTCGAACGCCGCGCACCACATCAGGTCGTCCGCGCGCACGCCGCATGTCAATACGCAAAGCATCCTCCACAGGCTGCCAATGTGCCAGCTCAACCAGAATAACGCCCAGACTGTAAATATCGAAGCTCTTCTTGGAACGTTCTCTATCCCGCCGTCGGTTCGACTGAGCATTTGGGTGTCGGTATAGATCATACTCTGCATCATCACCTGGAGCATCAGTCATCTCATCCGAACCACCGGGCCGTGAGAAATCAAAGCCCGATAGGTACGGCTGCCGATAATCAACGTGGCCATTACGTGCTCGGAAGAATAGCACGTTGTGGCTGCGGAGACCTTTGTGCAGCCAGTGCACGGCATGGAGGTAGAGAAGACAGTTGCTGATAGCGTGGGCGAGATATACCCGCTCTGTAACGCGAGGCTTGCGAACCTTGGGGTCCTGGAGAAGCTCGCGGAGTGAAATGGGCGGAAGTGACGTATGTAGGTTATCGTCGGAAGGGCGCTCAAACACGAGACCGAGCCGTCGGTCAAGGATGTCAACGTCGTCTTCGGGAATGTTTGGATCTGCTTTGTCAAAGAAGCCGAGACAGTGGGGAGTGCGGAAGGCCGCAGGCTTGGGACTGTGATTTAGCAGAGCGGCCAGTTTGCGGACTCGCTCGATTATGTCGGCTTTGGAGAGCGATCCAGGCTGGCCGTCTGTGTTATCGTAGTCTTTCCACTCAATCCAAACTTTCTTTTTGCCTTCCGCTGTCTTCATGAAAGCCTCGCATCGCGGAGCATCTGATTCATCCACTTCGAGATCTAGCTCAATGAGGTATCGAGGGAGGAATAGGTTGCGTTGATGGCCAGGCTTTGCAAGATCGAGGAACTTTGCAGCGGCTTCATCAACGACTGTCGGACTATCTGACTTTGGATCGATAGTCTCATTGAAAGCTTTGAATTTGGCAAGTCTGGACAATTGCCTCAGGGCATCAGCATTGGCCTCTCTCTCTAGCTTGGACATTTGTGATGGTCCACCCGGGGAGCCTGCATCAAGCTGGGACTTTAGAGCCAATACAAGATGACTCAGGTCAGCTATCTTGTGATGTAGCAGTAAGACTCCCCGGTTAGTATCTTGAACAGTGTTGCGAATTTCAACTTGCAGAGAGTGGTCGAGGATATTAGTCATGTTGTCATTAAGAACTGAGAACTTGTCAAGCAACTTCTCGAATCCTTGCTTGTCAAACGAAGTCCATCGTAACCTGGACAGACTTTCAGACGATTTGGCCTTCAGTCCGATCATGGCTTTCTTGATAAACTCTCGTTTTTTCTCAGTCATTGGGTAGTTGGATAGCTTAGCATCCTTCTCTGGGGCAGCCAAAACGCCATCACTATCCACGACAGTGGAGAGATTGTTGTGCTTCTTTTGATACTCTGTGAACTCATTAAAAAGACACTGGATCTGAACGAGCAGATCAATCACGGTCTGACGGTGAAGATTGAACACGTTTGAGTTGAGGACCTTGTCTTGGTTCTTTGCATCAAGATCAAGCAGTCCAGAGGCCTCACTCCAACAGAAGAGACGTTGCTGTTCCATCCGGAGACGGAGGTTGAGGTACTTGCAGTCATCCTCGTAACCCAGCGCTGTGACAAGTAGCTGAATCCCTGTTCAACGTCAACGTTTAGACCATCACATTGCTGAGACAAAAGTACCTTGAATACATCCCGTATAAACTTGCAAGCTGATGGAAGCGACTCCAATGGCCAAGCCCGCGAGGGAGACAGGGTCCATTATCAGCCCTACGCCTCAACCTGCGGCTTACTGTGGGCTAGAGGTGAAGAGACTATGCCGCTTTGAAAGAGAAGGGGATTGGAACTCTTGTTAATGTGTGGCGGTGAGAGCCCTGGCCTGGCCAGGTGTGGTTTTCGTGTAGTAATAAAAAGGCCAGGAATTGATTGAAGGAGAGAGACAGTAGTGTGATAGGGCTGAGATTTTAATTGGCGCCCTGCCAAACCCATCAAGAAGCCAAGTAATTTAGGCCATGAACTACAGAGCAATTTTATCAGACCATTGCCGTGAAAAGAACCCGATTGGCTGATATTCACTATCTTTCAATTGCTGCTAATATTTGCTACGGCCCTTGACTATTTTGTTACTCAGATTCTTTTGCACGAAAGGTCAATATTAAGCAAGCATTGACATCAAGACAATGGATCTATCGATACCCAATCAGAAGTCCGTGGCCCATGTGAGAGTGAGAATGGACAAGCTGAAGATACAGTAATGGGCTTGACCAGTCAATTCGTCTGTTATGTTTCTGCCTGGCCTCCACTACCTAACCGAGGTCTAGAACGTTACAACCTTTGAGATATTGACGAGGTACCGAGATACTGTAGTTCTATACATGATGGCATGTTACATGCAGAGGAATATTCTGGGGATGAATATACTTGAAATTAAGTGATTGAGTGTCTTCACAACTACGACAGATTTGGGGCTAAGAGTCTCCAAATCCTTGATATGAGCTGTTTTATGAATTCACATGTAGAATTGGCACATAGATGAAGCCTCCTATACAAAGGCTCCGTATCACCATACATGTATACTCCCGTACTAAGACCCAGCCATCACAAGAATGTATCACCCAGAAGTGGAAGTTGTCGAGCTCGGAAGAAATGCCAGGTCTAAGCAGACTGCCAAAACCCACGACTCCATCGTACGCCAGCTCCATAGAAATCCCCATCATTAACCTCCCGTTTCAGCAAGCGGCATCGGAGTGGTCAGTGGAAGCCAGCCTTTCGAAAATGCCTTGCAAGGCTAAATAGACGGCGAGTATCGCGGCGGCACCGGCAGTTTGGGGCAGAGGAGTTGATTCCCGCCATTTCGATGAAAGACTATTGGCTAAGCCAAGAGTTTACTTATAACTAAGAGAAGCATCAGTCGGACTTAGGTACAATGCTGTCATTGACCCCTGCTCTGGACTACGGCGATAGCCGACATCATGACTGCAGGCGTAGATGCAGATGCTGGAACACATCAGCCAGTGGCACATGACCATTGGAGTTTCCCCTGACAGCTCAGAATAACATTGTCAAGAACCCTTGATCTGACTCCCGCTCAGCCTTCACTTGCAGCATGGCACAATGTCGGCCGAATGACCTATTCTAAAGGTTGGCAGCCGGTAGTGCATTCGGCGGGGCAGGGGAATCTTGACAATAGGTATGCATGGCGTTGCTATACCTTGTCAAACAGATAAACATGAGCGAGGTTGGTGATGGCAGTGAAATGCTGGATTTATTGATATCCATCGAATATTCCGACCTGAGCTTGATCTGAAGAATTTGTCCCATCGACAGTCAAGGGTTCAATTCAAACTTGAGATATAACCTCCTTAGGACCGCTATAAACATGTCCTTTGGCACTTACAACCCGCCTCTCTACGGCTTCGACAGTCACCCACATATCTCTACGAAATCTGTTCCACTTGGAATAAGTAGCAGCGCTTCGTCCATCGGGAATACCATCACTCTCTTTTCACTCCCCACGCCTCCTCAACCAGCAGACATGTCCTATACTTGCTACTCAGATATGCTATATACACCTTACCCCAGCTATCCTGGGGCCATGAACGCTGCAACGTCGTTTCAATCGACACCTTTCGATGGAAACATGGACAATACGTTCTCAGTGCCTAAGGAAGCATCTTTCAACTCGGAATCCTCGAGCTCTGCTAGTTTAAAAATTGCAAGAAGGGCTTTACCTTGTGTCTCTTCTTCTGCAGCGATAGATAAAAGGCGTGCATATATTCCTTCGGTCCCGGCTGCTTGTCTCTCCTGTGTAAGTCTTGTTTCCCCTCGTAGCAAGTCAGCGGCATGAAACTAACATTGCCCTCCTCCAAGCGCGGAAAACACCTCAAGTGCGATGGCCTGAGCCCATGTTCTCGTTGCACCAGCTCTAATTCCGAGTGCATCTACATCCCCTCCCGACGCGGTTACAAGGGCCCTCGACGTACCGCTACCCAGAAACTAATCAAGCGCCGTTCCGCATCACCTCCTCGGGAATTGGACCAAAGTGGCGAAGGTCTGGCTTTTTCTGGGACGAACAGCTCTGCCTCCTCATGGGGGGCTACCGACTTCTTGGGCCTTGCCAGGGTCGACGACATGTCTGGCTCTCCCTCGCCCCCTTTTCTTGACCTCGGTTTCGCTCCTGAGGGAACCGGAGCGAGCGACATGTCATTCTTAACGACATATGGCACTGAGAATTTGATTCCAGTTGGTGGATCGGACCTGTTCTCGATCCAACAACATGAGTCTTTCTATGCGCAGCCCAGTATCTACTTTCCTCCAGGGCCGTCTTGACCCTTGTTAAAGTCATTCATGTGCTGCGTGTTCTTGTGCCTCGCTCGGTAACTCTGTTTTTTATCGTCAAAGGGGTTTGCTCGTATCTGGAATGGCTCTAAAGTGGGAATTCGGCTCACTCAAAGTCCCTTCTTGTCTGCATCAGAACCATCTTTCAAGGAAACTCGCCACCCAGCATCGTATGAGTATGATTATCCTAAAGACGAATTTTGGGTCCGAGTCCTGAGCGTTAAAAATAGAAAGAGAAGAGAGTGGTGTTTTGGGTGATAATTTCGGTCAAGTTGCAATAAGATTCTATTGCTGGGGTTGATGACTTTTTATAGCGGTTGAAAAGAACTAGATAGATGCCTTCATAATTTGATCCTGGGACTTAGTCTCAAAGACTGATTAACAAACGGCGAAATGCGTTAAGATTGTAAGATGTGACTTAAAATTTTGATCTTGACACAGTTGTTTACATACTGAAACAACTTTCGCGATGCTTGCCTATTTTGTATGTAAACTCAGCCCTACGACAGGATGGACTAACATGACCCCACGCTATCTTGTCCTAACGCCTTGGCATGCACTGCTAGTTTAGGGACTCGTCTGGCTTGTGTATGTACCAACCGATGAATGATATGGACGTCTATCGTTGAGAAGCATCATGAATCCCAAACAGATGTGCAATTGCTTGTGATTCCTCGTTCAGCAAAGAGGCTGATTTGCTTATGCATTTAAGGGTCAGTCAAGCCAGTCAGCGGGGACTATCTTACATTGGCGAATACGAGATTGTAACCGTTGACTTTACAGCCGCTCCCATGGGACATTGTCCTCTTAAACATGTCTACTTTTCGACTTTGTATCTGCAAAATAGTTTACTAGATCAGAATGCACAATCTATGACGGCTATAAGAGAATTCGCGATGCTACTGCAACTACGACGATTTCTTCCACTTTGCTGTGAACCAATCAATGAATAGTTCAAGTCACAAGTAGCTTACCACGCGCTTACAAAATGGATGCGAAGCTGGGGGTTCCTGGTTAGTGACATTGGGTGCGTGGCTAGGCATACAGCTACGAACGCATGTCAGATTATAGGAGTACTTTGGTATACTTGAGTTGCCTCCGACGCCTTTTCCATCGGCGTTTCAACATTAAATAAAAATGCCGTCTCAAACTGGGGGCCAAAAAAAGATCTAGACTCGACGGACCATTCAGCCTCTAGCTCAGCCACCAGCTGAAAATAGTTAGCAGACTCAATAGTCTGTCTTGCAGTATTAGTAGCCGCCCTTGCATCCTCAATTTAATTCAACGTTGCTCAATTAATTTCTTACTTTTGTTAGAATTCTTCTCTTGGGTTTTGCTGCCATGAAGAACGGACAGGTGCACGACATGGACTCGGAACAGGGCGCCGTTGCAGAGAAGCATCTGCTCAACACCACCATCAAGAACTTGACTTGGCGCGGTGTAACTGTGACTGTCAAAGATCGTGAGACGAAGCAGCCAAAGACGATTGTCGATAATGTCCAAGGCATCGTCGAAGCGGGTTCGTAAACTCTGGCTCAGCGTAGCCCGTCTTATACTAATGGAATGCTCGTAGGTGAAATCTGTGCCCTAATGGGGCCGTCAGGTTGTGGCAAGACGACACTGCTTAACGTGCTTGCGCGTCGTCCAACAAACGCCAGTAATGTCGAGGCTGAAGTCTATGTCAATGGGACTCACTTGTCTCTTGCCGAGTTTAGAGAGGTTTCATGTTTTGTTGAGCAGGAAGATGCTCTTATTGGATCCTTGACTGTTCGAGAAACACTCGACTTTTCATCACGACTCGCCAGCACGAGGTAAATAGTTCTATAAATCATACCGACAAATAGCATTGTCTGACCTAACGCTATCACAGCTCATTATCCAAAAAGGAACGTCTTTTCCGCATCAACAGCCTGCTCGAGTCATTCGGTCTTGTCGAACAAGCCAACACCCTCATCGGCACTCCCATCCGCAAAGGCATCTCGGGCGGTCAGAAACGTCGTGTTGGTGTCGCAAGTCAACTAATCACCAGTCCCAAGCTTCTCTTCCTTGACGAGCCCACGAGCGGTCTTGACTCGGCTGCCAGCTTGGAAGTAGTCAAGTACCTTCGCGCCGTGGCCAGACGCAACAACCTCATCGTCGTCTGCTCCATCCATCAGCCTTCCACATCGACTTTCAACTTATTCGACAAGCTCCTTTTGCTCTCTGGTGGAAAGACGCATTACTTTGGTCCTGTCAATAACGTAGCCTCTTACTATGCTGAGGTCGGGGCACCGCTGCCTCAATACGTTAACCCGGCGGAGCATCTACTTGAGCTGGTCAATATTGATTTTGCGCAGGATAGACAAGAGGCGTCTCGAAAGTTGGATATGCTGCAGAGTGCGTGGCAGGGCTCACAACAAATTGGCCAAATCAATAATGCGGTCAAAGACGCCGAGTCTACAGGCGGTAACTGGACCGTTAATGCTATCGAAAAGAGACCGAGCATGCCGAGTCTCACATTGACGCTGCTGCATCGGAGCTTTATCAAGAGCTATAGAGATGTCGTGGCTTATGGTATTCGCCTGGCTATGTACCTTGGCCTTGCTATTATGATGGGCACTGTCTGGGTGAGGCTCGATCCTAACCAGGAATCCATTCAGCCATTCATCAACGCGCTCTTCTTTGGATCGGCTTTTATGAGTTTCATGGCGGTAGCTTATGTCCCTGCGTTCATTGAAGACCGACTTCAATACGTCAAGGAGCACCACAACGGCTTGTACGGCGCGACGGAGCTGATACTGTCCAACTTTCTGATCGGCATCCCCTATCTATTCCTCATCTCCGTCCTGTTCTCCGTTATCTCGTATTGGCTCTCAAACTTCCAACCGACTGCAACAGCCTTCTTCACCTGGGTTATGTGGCTATTTCTGGATCTGTTGGCCGCAGAGTCACTCGTCGTCTTCATGACCTCGCTGTTCCCAAGCTTTGTCATCTCGCTCGCGCTGGTGGCTTTTGCAAATGGTCTGTGGATGTCTGTTGGAGGATTTATGGTTCCGCCGACGATCCTCAACGCATTTTACAAATATGTCTTCCACTACTGGGACTACCAAAAGTACGTGTTTGAGGGCATGATGGTCAATGAGTTTTCAGACCGCGTGTATAGCTGTGATGCTGGGTGTCGCTGCATGTACGACTCACCCCTGGCGGATCAATGTCAGATTGCCGGTCAAGCTGTGTTGGATCAGTATGGATATTCGACTGGGCATATGGGACGTGATGTGGGTATCATGATTTCCATTATTGCTGGTTATAGGTTGGCGGCGTGGCTTGTCCTTAAGCTGAGGAAGTGAAGTAGTGGTCTACAGACTGTAATGCGGTTTACAACGACAGATATTTACTTGTTCATTTGAGTGTCAAGTTTATAATTTGTTGAAAATAAATATTCATAGCCGACAATACCTCTTGGACTAGCTGTAGTTTAAGTGGCTGCATATAGCAGCTAACTTTTGGACGTGGCATGTTAGTTTGATTGATGCAGCGCCGTTAAGGTTTCATGCAATACAGTTGTATAACCTTATGGATCCGAGCTATAAAGACTTAGGCGAGGGTTTTCGTGTCGGAATCTTGGTAGCCCTTTGAGATATCTAGTTATCATCATTTTTAGTACTCAGATTTGTGTGTTATCAAGTAGTAAATAATATTGTTACATATATAATGAAAAGGAGACGACACAACGCATTGTACATATCGTGCATGAGTTAGTCATTAGTTAAAACGTTAAAGTAGTTGACTTGGTTGAATAAAAAAAAAGTTCTTGGGCACCCTCGTACATCTAATGCAGACTGCTAATTAGCAGACACTCGGGAGGGAGTCAAGCTTCGGGATGACCCCAGCCCGGGCAGCATCTAGGAATGGTCAGCTATTCGTCTCCCGTCTCGTGAATCTAAGAGCCTCACCTCTATAAGACCAGCGGTAGTCTTCACCAAGGTTAGTCTTCCATGTCCAGAAGACCCATCCAAGAGTGAACTTCTCGTAAGAATGAACCTGTGCAGAGAACCACCTAGTGTAGAAGTCTTTGTGCGCCTGAGGATTCCAAGCATCGGTGTGCTCAACGTTGTCTGGAACAGAAATGGACCATTCGCCGACGATCGAAGGCCCATCGGAGTTGCGATCATCAGAGCAGGACTTTGCGATGTAAGCATTTTGGGAAACTTCAACGCTTGTGTCCCACTTGATGTAGCGGTGGTCGTCAAAGGCTGTGAATGAAGTGTCGCTTAGGAACTCGGTGGGATTGCCACTACCCCAGAGGGAGCTCATCATCTGGATGTGAAGACGGTCGTTGGTGGGAACCTGAAGGTTATCTTCGATCTTGCGGATGGCCTATGTAGCGTAAGTACTCAGCTAGGAGGATAGTGGCGGGTTGCATACGCTGTAGGCATTGGGATAATACTTCTGGCGTAGAGAATCAACGGAATTGTCCCAGTTCAGCGGCTCATTGATCAGCTCAAGCATGCCGACGTTGCGGTATTCATCCTTGGTATGGACGATATCGGTGATCCACTCAAGCCATTCGATGGCACGTCCGTAGTTGTAGTCGTTGTAGAAGCCGACCGTGGGAGCATATTGGCCAGTGAAGGGTTGCTCGGGCTGTTGAGCACCAGGGGCTCCGTGGAGACTTAATCACTGTCAGATAAACTCCTTGACTCAGATATGGGCCACTTACTCGAGAATGATGTAGAAGCCTCGGTCACTTGCCCAACCGCAGACCTGTGTCAAGTACTCCAAACCGCCCTTTTGGAATCAGTGAGTGTTACAAAGGATCAAGGTTGAACATACCCTGGGAAAGTGCTCCGATTCATCCACGAGATCTTCCTTTAGCCAGTATCCAAGGGGGATACGGATAGTGTTCAATCCATAGCTCATCATCTCATTGAGGTCATCTGTGGTGATCCAGCGCTTCCAGTGATCCTGGAAGTTCTTGTTTGCGCTGTCCTGTCCTTTGTTCATGACGCAATCAAACTCGGACCTCTCTCCTTCGCATCCAGTGTTGGCCCATTCGCCGCTGTCGATCCAGGGCTCAAACACGAACAGAGAGCCCAGATTTACTCCTCGAATCTTTCCGCTGCCCGGTAACCATCGTTTATCGACGGTAATGTCTCGAGAAGCGTCAGTAGGAAGCCAAGCGTACGCAGGAGAAGCCAGAACCGCAAGGGCGGTTAGAAGAGTAGAGGTCAACATATTACACCTGGCGGGTAGCGCAGATATTAATCAAGTGTTGTCAGAAAGACTGAGAAAGGCAGGGAGAAATCGCCTTAGCTACGGGATAGAAACTGCGAAAGAGACTGGAGCCAGTTCTTGTAGCGTTAGAAGGAATGGCTAGTTATAACATGGCAAGGCTTTCATTGTATATTAACAGGTTAATAAGATGAGGTATTGGGGGCGATGTGGTATGTTCAGTCTATACCCTGCAAGTGTATTTCTTGCTCATAGTTGACCTGCAGATGTCTTGGCCCAACTTCCAATAAGATGTAGAAACAGAATAAGCCACCTCCTGGCTAATATATATACCTACATATACATGTTTGGGCGTCAGCAAGTAGCTACAGCGTAGTATATGTAGTTGTAAGCCCCAAAATCCTTCGGTGCTCCAGGTTTACAGTGATGGTGGGGAACAGGGGTTACATGGAAGAAGGACCTTGATCTGAGACTAAAAGCAATGATTCCCAGAAATTCTTGGCTGCATGAATGGTGTGTTTGTTCGCGGGCAGATCCGTGACTTGGAAAAAGGTACAGCGGCTGCAGAGTGTAGATCCTTTATTGGATAGTTTAGATCCGAAGCAATTATAGTCAGGACATAACAAGCCAAGTATCCTGGACAACAAAACATCGTGTAAGCATGATACAGTAGCAACGAGAGAGTAGGAACCGGGCGGCACGGAAGTTGGGCCGGAAGACTAGGATCAGTCGCCAAGTCCAAAGTACGATACGTTGGCATATCCGTAGCCGTAGACCAAGCAGCCGAGAGAAATGGAGAGCTTGAGTCAGAGGTTTATCAAGCTAGACTGTTGATGAAACTGACAAGTAAAATCGGAGCCGAGGCATTTTGGATACGGTGAAGAACAAGGCTTGGGCTTGGTTGCTAGTGAGTGCCAAGATTGTAAGTTGAAGAGAGAAGGGCACGACGTATCGCGACAGAGTGATGTGGATAGTCAAGTATATTTATATTTATGATGATGTCTTTTACTGAGTCATTCATTAAGACTTGAGATCTATTGATTCAATCGTCTCAGTAACATATCCATGGTAGAGACACAGATAATTCTCTTGACCGCATCGACGGCCCCATAGACACCGTATGTCATCGCCAGCGGGGACCCACAAATGGTACGTATCGATGTGCTGGCGTCCAAGACGTTTCCCCACCAACGGCGGGCTTAGAACAAGACATCTCCCCGATTTCGATTGCTTTGCGCCTACTAAATTTCTGTAGCTTCTTTCTTACACAATCCCGTCTTTGTCTAAGGAATTCGTTCCTTAGTTGGTCTTTTCGTTGTTCGGTTCGATCCACGTCCACCAAAGCTCGAGCAAGATGCTCCTGCTGGGCTCTGTAGCCTAAGACATTCGTCACCATCTACTATACTAACTATACGACATCGTTAACAACAGCCACTGCATTCCACATTCCAATCTTGAGTCGGGAACCACTACGCTACGGGGACTATTCAAGATATATCTACACTCTATCTCGCGAGACATACCCAATACTGCCTGAAGCACAACCGACCTTTCTGTCGTCGCCATCATGGCGCCGGCAACAGATGAATTCTCTGCACCTGGTGCAGTGAGTTATGATTCGAATACTCAGGTTGTCGGAGATGGGACGTGGGATTTCGATAAAAATACTTTTCTGCTGCCCAATCTGCAGGGTCTCAATTACGAGACTATGCGATACAATGGTATTCAGCCTTCCCTCGAGTGTATACCCAGCATATCTAACAACTCGTCATAGGCATGGGAAACAGATTTTCAACACTCACCCAATATCATGGCATGGTCCTAGCGCATGCCATCTTGGGGACTATCATATTCCTCTTCCTCATACCCTTCTCTATCATGACAGCGAGGTTCTACTCACGCCGCCCTGGTTATGCCATTCCCTACCACGCCCAACTCAACATCTTTTCCGGATTGCTGTTGATAGTTGTCTTCATCTTGGGCTATTTCGCAGTGGGACCTGAACGGACTTTGACCAACCCCCATCATGGAATTGGTGTCGCCATCTTTGCCATCTTTTTCGTCCAACTCATCGGCGGTTGGCTTATACGCAGAATAGTCAAGTCTCGCTCTCTGCGGGTCATGATCCACCAATGGTTTGGTCGAGCTATTGCCCTCTTGGGTATTGCCCAGGTTCCTCTAGGTCTCACCTTGTATGGCTCACCTCTGTACTTGTTCATCCTCTACGCCATCTGGATGTTCTTTCTCGTCATTATGTATTTCATCTTGAGCTGGAGATCTGCCAACCACCGAGACTACTATATGAGCGGGGCCCGGTCAGAGGTGGCGCCAACAGAAATCACCGGAATTACAGGAGTCACAGGTACTCGATTCACTGAAGATACGCGAACTCGACTCACCGAGTCTGAGTATCTCTCAGAGTACCCGGCGGAGCGTACCACTGGTAAAGCCAAATGGTTAGGCCCTCTTGCAGCTCTCGGCGGATTGGCAGCCATGATCAGGGGAAGAAACAAGAACAAGAACCAGGACGACCGCAGCAGAATCCGCAGCAGATCCCCATCCCCTGACCGCAGCCGCGGACCAGAAGTTCTCCCCTCCAGGAACGGCTCAGCCAGCTATCTTACTGGAGTTACCGGAGAAAAGTATTCGGATATCACCCGCCAGGAAAATGGAGGAGGTGGAGGCGGAGGTGGCTTCGCCAAGTTCATGGGCATCCTAGGCCTTGGAAAACTCTTCTCTAAACGGGGTCGAACACGAGATGACGATTACTCTGAGTACACGGCAGTATCTACCGAAACACCCAGACGCAACCGTTCAAGCCGCAGCGGGACCATGACCGATTTTACCAGGACAGAACTTACCAGCACCACCACACCAGATCGTAGACGTGAGGCAGATATGACTCGCACATCGCTAAACCCTCCGTCAGGAAGTCGCCCACCGCCCGTCATGTCCCAGATGAGGAGCGCTGCTGATGGCAGTGTTGCCGAATCGGCGCTTAGCTCACCTCCTCCGTCGGTCACTCCTCGAGCCAAACGACGTCCGCCACCTTCGGGACGCAGCTTCTTCGAAGAATCGGATTACTCATCCTACGTTAGTCCCTCTCGACGTCCTCCGCCTGAGAAGTCTGGTGGCGGCTTTGCCAAGGGACTGCTTAATGGACTCGGTATGGGATGGATTGCCAAGAAGCTAGCAGATAGAAGAGCAGCAAAGGAGGAACAGCGCATTCATGATGAAGAGGACTTGCAATCTGCTACCTCACTATCCAGAGTTACTGCTGACACACACGGATCTCCCACTAAACAAGGACCTCGACGCCCCGTTCAACGCCGCCAGACAGGTTACCCTCCTGTGGACACCGTTCTCTCCACCGAGATGTCGGAATCGACCATTGAGCCCCGGCCTGCACGAGGAAATTATGTTCCACCTACGGAAAATCGCAAGGCAGCTCACTCAAGACGCAGTAGTGAACCTGTTAACATGCCAGCAATGCCACCGGACCCCTCTGGAATTCTAGCACCTCTGGCACCTACCGACGCTACTGGATCGGCCGCTGGAGGTCGGCCTCAACGGTCTCGTCGCAGACATGCCACTGGCGATGACGATTCACGCCCCGAACGGTATTCATCACCCGCCAGTCTTAGTGTCAAATTGAAAGTTCATGATGATAGGGATAGGAACGTTACCCTCCGACGACTTACTGAAGAAGAGGCGATGGCCGCACGGGGTCGAAGAGACTCCGAAAGCAGCATCTCTGGACTCGAGTCAAATGCCTACAGCCGCCGACGGTACCGAAGAGATGGAAGTCAAAAGAGAGCGGAGGCGGCTGCTGAACGGAGAGCGGACGACGAGGATACAATTGTGCCCCTGTCCCCCCCTAACCCGGCCTTTGCGAAGCCACGACGAGGTAAGGATTCCGCATACTACTCAGGACCAGGACAGTCGGGACCTACTGGATCAGCGGCATTCGGCCAGACGGTGTCTAGTCTAGCTGAGAGTCACGGCACCTGGAGTGGTATCACTCCTTCACACGCTCCTTCGGCTATGACCACCACTTCACCTCCTGGTCCTCCTGGAACAGCGCCAGGTGATGGATCAGCCGCCGACAACCGCCGTCGACGTCGACTTGAGAGGAGACGAGCAAGTGGAGCTGCTGATGGGCCTACCGCCAATGCCGATATGTTTGATTAAGACGAAGATTGGTGGCGTGTCTTGTTCAACGGGCCAGCCTCGCGGCGACTGGCGAATGATTGACACGGGTGAAAAGACTATGCATCGTGGGACGGGATCCTAGCATGAACGGCGTTTTGGAAGGAAGTTTGAGAATTTGTAACGTCAAATCATGTCACGTCGGTTTCAATGTTTGCAAGATAGACTTGAGGGACGATATTCTGTATGTGTCGATGATTGAACTGAATAGCTTTGAGAATGGTAAATAAGGCAACTGATTGTTTGGTATGGAAATATGTTAGAGATGGAAGAGCAATGACAGTGATGAATTTAATCTTTGTTTCTCGTATATACAGATATATTCATAAATTCAATTATACCTCTAGGTATCTACCTTATATTACCTACCTACCTTAAGTGACATGTAGTGACTTTAATCGCCCTGACATCATTGGTCTATCGAACTCCCTTGTAGAAACCAATTCCACCAACTCCACTCTTGGTGAGAGCTCCACCAACAAACAACTACTGTACCAAACATTGATGAAGTCCCTCACTCAAGGCCACTTTTAACACTTGACCTTCTTTTCTTTCCTTTCCTTCCTTTCCTTCCTTTCTATTCTCTACTATACCTAATTCTTCGCCGCTTGGGCATTCCAATGGCCCTGAAGACGGCCTCAATTCCACTGTGATAGCGATCACGACGAGTAATCACCCTCCTCCAAGATGCCACCCAAAAGCCCAAAGCCAAAGGCCACACAGCAACAACCGCAGACCGAATACCAACAAATTGCGGATCGATGGAACAAAGCTAAACGTGCTCGTGCCGCTGAGCAGGC
The DNA here is from genome assembly GCA_021655865.1 of Fusarium guadeloupense. Classification (NCBI taxonomy): domain Eukaryota; kingdom Fungi; phylum Ascomycota; class Sordariomycetes; order Hypocreales; family Nectriaceae; genus Fusarium; species Fusarium guadeloupense. The sequence goes on from JAJJWM010000454.1 coordinate 25,129, forward strand.
TTCCACTGCGAAAACCGGTCTTCCTCCCGCCGAAGAGAACGTTGAGGTTCTGGAGCGACGACGCGAGGCGCTCGACAAGAGACGACAGAAGACATATGAGGGTCGTTGGCGATGGGCTGCTGCGTTCTGGGTCGTTCTGCTCGCTATCCACGCGCTCGGAATCTGGCTCTTTACCAGCGGCTTTCTTCTTACGCGATTGGTGCTGGAGGACAAGTCAAACTGCACGCTACCTCCAATTGAAAACACCAAGGGCTCGTTAAACGTCGATCGTGGCTGCTGGCATCCAAAGTCGTTTGATCGAGCTGTTGTCGTCTTGATCGACGCGCTCCGCTATGATTTCACGGTTCCCGAGGATCCGGCGCAGGCTCAGCATTTCCACAATGCCTTTCCTTTCCTCTACGAAACGGCCGTCAAGTCGCCTCAGAACGCCTTCTTGCGTCCCTTTATTGCTGATCCTCCGACGGCGACGATGCAGAGACTCAAGGGTCTTACTACCGGAACGTTGCCGACCTTTGTCGACGTTGGGAGCAACTTTGCTGGCGCGGCTATCGAGGAGGATAATCTGCTGATGCAGCTCAAGGACGCTGGCAAGAAGATTGCTCACCTTGGTGATGATACCTGGTGGTCTCTTTTCCCCGATTACTTTGAGCCCAATATCAGCAAGGCTTACGACAGCTTCAATGTCTGGGATCTTCACACTGTTGACAATGGCGTTATCGACAATATCTTCCCACTGCTCAAGTCGGAGCGGAAGGACGATTGGGATCTGCTCATTGGACATTGTCTTGGCGTTGATCACGCTGGTCATCGATATGGACCTGACCATCCCGCCATGGGTACAAAGCTCCGTCAAATGGACGGCTTTATTCGCAAGCTGGTTGAGGACCTGGACGACAAGACACTTCTCGTTGTTATGGGCGATCATGGCATGGATAGCAAGGGAGATCACGGCGGTGAGAGCGATGATGAGGTTGAGGCTGCACTCTGGATGTACTCGAAGAAGCCATTCTTTGGCAGAACATCTCGCGACTTTGCTATCCCTCCACCCAATGCCAAGATTCGACCGGTGAACCAGATCGATCTCGTTCCGACTCTTGCACTGCTTCTCGGCATTCCCATCCCCTACAACAACCTTGGAGGCCCTATTGAAGAAGCGTTTGCTGGTGTCAAGGGCAATGACTTCCGTAATCTTGCCGCTGTTTCGCGTGTTGCTTCGGCCGGTATTGAGAGATACCAGGCATCTTACCACAAGGCCAGGGGTCTCAGTCAGCGTGAAGGGGTCGAATCTCCAGCTGCTCTCTGGGCTGCTGCCCTCGCCATTGCCAAGAACGACCGTGATGCTTGGGTAGCCTTCTCCAAGTTCCAGGAGCGGACTCTCTCAGTTTGCAAGGACCTATGGGCCCGCTTCGATGTACCCCGTATGATTATGGGCATCATCGTTTTCGGCTCCGGCCTTATTCTGCTCTTGATGTACTCGTCTAGAGATGAGGAGGATGACTACGTTATCTTGAATGACGCAGAACTTGACTATGCTGAGAAGAAGCTGGAGCTTATGGCTTACAACGACAAGGATTTCAAAGAGGAAGACGTTTTTCACAAGAACATTCTTAAGGGCCTTTGGCATCCCAAGATCCTATTTACAGTCTCTGTTCTCTCTGGTGTCGGCATGTATCGTCAGCAACCTTCGGATGGTCTCGCCGCGCTGGTCTCATTGTTGTTCATGGCTGGTCTCAGCTCATCTCTTCATGACGTGGGCAAGACTATTCTCAACATTTTACCCGAGTCCTTCTGGGGCTGGTTGGCTGTTGTCTTTACTGTTAGTCAGTCGATTGGATTCGCGTCCAACTCTTACACGATTTGGGAAGATTCGATCCTCCTGTTCTTCATCACCACCTTCGGTGTGGCCAGTGCCATTTCTGGGTTCCGAATTGAGTCTCGACCAGACAGATACCTAGCTGTTTACCACTCCGTTGCCTTCATTATCCTTGGTCGTCTCGCCTCTTACTCAAAGCTCTGCCGTGAGGAGCAGATGCCCTACTGCACTTCGACGTACTATGCTTCCTCGACTTCTTCGACCTCTGCGACCTGGCAGTTGATCATTCCTTTTACTGTGTTCTTTGTTCTTCCACCCATTATCAAGTCTTTCCTTGTCACAAGCAGATCGTACGAGGGTCTTGCTCCTACGTGGGTTGGCTATGTCCTCCGAGGAGGGCTATTCCTTTCTGCCATGTACTGGGTTGTCGATGCAGCTGACAATGGAGGCTGGCTTGAGGGAAGACTTGCTGAAGGAACTCCCAAGACGATTGGTGTCTATGTGGCTCAGCTGGTACTTGCTATAGCTTTTGTTGCCGGAGGTACTGCTTTTGTCTGGGCGCCTCCATGCGTATCTATCTTGTCTTCAGCTGGACCCGGCGGTCGACCTGTTGTTAGCATTCTTGGATATGGTAACGCCAACGGCGCTCGTTACCTGTTGCTGCCTCTTAACCTTCTTATGGGCTGTTTCCTTCTTTCCAAGCCCATGGGCGGTGGCGCCCTTGCTCTCATGTTTTGGCAGATCCTCACACTAGCTGAGCTCTTGGATCTCAACGATCTCAAGACGAATCCTATCGGACCCGTGATGCTCGCCATCCTTGGAAACTTTTACTACTTCAAGACAGGTCATCAGGCCGTCCTGTCCAGCATTCAATGGGACAGCGCCTTCATTCCTCTCTTTACCATGCGCTACCCCTGGAGTCCCATTGTCGTGGTGCTCAACAGCTTCGCCGGCCAAATCATCGCTGCTGCGTCAGTACCGCTCCTCTCTCTCTGGAAGGTTGGTCCCAAGCAGAAGGGAGTCCTAGAGACGGTCACCCGTGGACTCGGCGTCTTCATCGCCTACTACGCGGTCGAAGCCCTGGCTACAATGAGCTGGTCTGGCTGGTTGCGACGTCACCTGATGCTTTACCGCGTCTTTAGCCCTCGCTTCATGCTCGCGACCACTGTCCTTCTCGTGCTCGACCTAGTGACAATCTTTGTCACGCTGACGGGTCTGCGCAGCAATACCTTGTCTCTTGGCGAGGTGTTTGGATGGGCCGATTAGCTATGACCTTTGGGGTATCACGTCGTGTATGATATGTGTACAGCTATGGGGGTTTGTCACATCTTGGTGACAGTACGGCTTCTATGCTACGTATGAGGCGGGCAAAGGGTCAAATCATTGGTGTTGGAGAATAGAACAGATCATACTGGGGCGTTTTGTCCACTCTAGTTTTTTGACTGGTGAATCTAGATATCTATATTGTAGCCTATCGGCTTTTATAGTATACAATCAAATCGTCTACATGCACTTGATGCCGCCCTAAATCTCTACTTGTAGACAACGTTTGCCTCTCCCTTGACAGCCATGCCTCCCTCTGGTCCTTCAATCCAGACGTCCCATCGTCCTCCAACGCCATCTTGTTTAGACACTCTGCGGAGGTTGATAGTCATACGTTCGTTTACGTAGAGCGGCGCGTAGTTCCTGTAGCTAAACTTGCCGACACGCGCATCTCGGCTAATCTGGTCATTTAGAACGCGGAGCATAAGCGCAAGGGTAAAGGGGCCGTGGACGAGGAGTGCTCTATGGCCGTCTACGTCTCGGGCAAATTGGGGATCGAAGTGGATTGAGTGGGCGTTGAAGGAGAGAGCAGAAAAGTGGAATAGATGTGTTGGGGTGGGAGTGAGGGGAATGGAATGAACTGGGGGGTGAGGATCTAGAGATTCTTGTCAGTGATGGATAGTTACAGAGTGAATATAGAACTTACACTTGAGAAGACGTGCAGGCGAAGAAGCAGAGCTTTGTTCATCCTTCATAAACACCAACGTCCTCCTCTCCTCGATATCCCACTCCTGTCTCCCCTCAACCTCATGTCCAACCCCATATCTCCTCCACACGTCAACAAAAACCTTTTCCTCGCCCTCTCTCCCCCGAAGATCTACATCCTCGATCTTCTCCCTACACACCGCCGGTCTCGCATCCAGCTTCAACCCATCTCCTAAAAAGGTGACCTCGCCGCCTGCCCAGACTCGCCGCGTGAACGGCGGACCAGGCGAGTGATCCGGATCTGCACCGTCGGGGATCAGACGTGAGGGGGCAAGTTGGATGGGGAAATAGACGAGGTGATGGCCCTGTGG
>JAJJWM010000455.1:0-14124 GCA_021655865.1 Fusarium guadeloupense
TATAATCTATTTTGAAACTATATAAGAGACAGAGGACATTATATATCTATACTCTTCGGTCCCTAGTGTTAGATTTATTTTAAAGCATATTGATCATCTTGTATTATTTAGTTTTATATGTTTTATTTGTAAAAATTTAAGTGTTAATAGATAAATAATTCCAGTAATATAAAGAGACTCTCAAAGAAAGACTAAATATAAAGAAGAAAATAAAATATAAAATAATATATAGAGAAGAATAGGTATACTACTTCTATATAAGTTATTGATAGTTAATATTAATTACTTATATCCTTAGTCTGTAATAGATCTAAATCCTATTTATATCCATCTAGGTATTTATGTTAATATTTATCTATATCTTATAAGTATATCAATGGCTTTAATTATCATTAGGATTATTTTTGTTTAGAGTGGTTTTAAAGTCAGTAAGAAGAGTGGTATCCCCCTGGTTCAATATTAACCCGGGTTATACCGCATTCATCAGAGCCTTTACTCATAAATCTCACAAGGTCTTCTACCTTGTGGATACCTGTGTTCCGGAATGCCCTTGATGGATGGCTATCAGCTTAGAGATTAAGCTAGAAGGTTACAGTAAAATTGACTTTTCGGTAGTTAGGAACGTTTAGAAGTCCACTCTTAACCAATATAGCAGCAATTTCCTCTTCTGCCAAGCCGAATTTATGCTTAATGGTTACATAAATCAAGCTATAAGCACCGATTCTTTGAGTATCAACGATAAAATCTATATACTTCCTTATACATACTAAGTGAGTAGGTAAGAGCTGATGGCAATCTAAAGTTATATACTAGATGGTAGATTATCTTTTGAGTAAGTCTATAAAGTAGATATAGTTATCATGATATAGATCCTTAGCATTGTAGTATTTCCTGCCCTTTAAGATAAATTGTTCCTTATCAATGTCCTTGATAGTTAGGTATACCTCTCCAATGTTTATCTTTATATTATAACCCTCCAAGTTGAGATCTTTAAGAGCTTGATCGAAATTTCTCGCCGATGACATTAGCTCGCCCTACGGCAAGGGCTTAAGATCCTTACCGGCCAAGCGGTGCTGGAACTCGGAGTAAGTCAAGCGCTTCCTGGGCCCTGAACCAATGTTATTCTTCTTTATATTTATCTTGAGTCAGTCGGTACGATGAGGAAGAATCATGGCTTGCTTATCGGGTCCCTCGATGCCACTGATGTTATAAGTAAGCCTATGAATCAATTTATGCTTTACAGCCATACACTTATCAGGCCAACTCGTATATCTCCTAGAGCCATAATCTTTTATGGGTATAATAGTGGTTTGGGATATTAGCCTCTGTCTTGACAATAAGACAAAAGAGCTAGGCAAAGAAGACAAGGCCAAAGCCCCAGGCCCGCATGATGAGAAAAGGGAGTATGGTTTATCGAGAAAAGAGCAGAAGGGAGAGTCAAGGTAGTCAATGGCTCGATTCGTGCCTTAAAAAGCTGTTCATGGCATTACTGAAGGACAGACTATTTTATGAATGGTACTAGGTAATCATTGTATATAAAGAAACTCGCTTATCAAAAGCGGCAAAATAGGGCAAAGTGATCTAATAAACCAGCAGGACTATATCTGATTGTACTTCAAAATCTAGGATGTGATATGGTTCCATAATGTTGAGGAAATAAGATGCCAAGATAGGCTAAGAGTTTATAAGCAGCAATCAACACACTGTTACAGAGGCATTTTGTAAAATAGTGGATATTTCCCTAAAGTGGAAAACTATTTTGATGCCTAAGCTCTATATATACCTATGTCAAGACCCTGGTGCTTATCGTTCCCACAAGTATTGGCTTGGTGTAGGGTTTCAGATATATCCTATGTATCTCTACATTGTGCATTGTAACAGGGGATCTAGTGTTAATCGCTCGTCTGTTGGTTCTGTCTTTGGTGCCTCTTAGTCAATCGTCACATTTCACTTGTACAACAAGAGTTCGTTGTAGGATTTAGTAATTAGAATGAGATGATAGCAGCTCGCCTCGGTTACCGTCTTGTCAGTCGACTTGGCGCCGAGTCTGGACTTCTGCATACGGCCGAGATGCGACGCAGTAAAGTAGTGTCTCGGTTGGAACTGTTCTCTCCAGTCAAGGCTCGACTAACATGTCCGAAGACGGCAAATGAGAGTAAGATGATTGATAGCTGGAGCATGTCATCCTTGATCGCCAGGCGAGACGCAAGTACCTTAACTATATATCCATTTAGTCAACTTGAAGCATTGGTATTGCAACAGTTACGCTGCTCATTGGACTTTAAACACTCTTTTAAGATATTTCTGTCTTTCTATTTTGGCCATAAATAGGCTTTGCTTCTTTGTATATTTTCCTTTGTTTACTTTATCAGTTGTATAGCTCAATGATACTTACCCTACTGAAACCTAACTCAATGGCTTTAACTCAATCAAGTATCAGCTTGATCTCGGCATGAAACCGCTTGTGCCTTTTGGGAAGCTTCAGTCAAATGATCCATGGTCTTCACTACTGGTCGATGGATGCCCAAAGCTGTACAGTATAGTTGGTTATAACCCACCCAACTGGACTCATATCCATGCTCACAGCGAGTTGTATAGTTGTGAGGAGCCTCTACTCTTTGATATCAATATCAACAATGTCGATGATGAGTATATCACCATCCGTACTTATTCTATCACTGTGGGAAAGGCAGAAGCCAAGTATGCCATTCTCTCGTCCATGATGCCTGCCACACCAAGGAGAGCTTGTCGTTCAAGCTCTGACACTGAGCTTGCATGGGTCAAGAAGATGATCATATCATCAGACAGTTGCGGTACTGAGAAGATCATAAAGGAAGCTAAGTTGCTTCTGGGCTCAGCAGGATAACTTCAAGACGTCACAAACATCAAGATAGCCTCTTCCCATCTTACAACCTACCTAACCAACTCAACACCCTACGGGAAAAGATCACGTTTGCGAGATCTGGTTCTGCAGTAGTTGGAGTATATGTCGATCCCAATGCTGTAAAGTCAAGCACTGCCGATATTCTCTCCGACCTGGGGTAAGTTGGCTCACTCTTCATTCCTTTATTGCACACTAATGTGCGGCTTAGTGAGTTGATGATTGTCACGATTCCATTACAATAACTTGATACCCGATGCAGTCTCTTCAATTTATGGTTTGTTTATACAGTATATTCGCTGACAAGATGATTAGTTCCTAAACAGCTTGATGCCGGCGTGGGGGCTTTCCAAGTTTGTAATAGCGACAGCCCAGTTGCTGATACTGTCGGTCTATTTGCCATCGATAACCTATGAGACTTTCCCTTTCTTCAAGCTGCCGTCAAGATTTGGGCAAGTGGAGAGTGCCTCGACGCCTCCAATGGCACAAGTATTGATGTCAAGCTTGGTATTCTCACTGCTCAAGCTTCGGACAATGAAGGTATCGTCGATAAGGCCAAGCGTCAGATCGTACAGGTCTTTCACGAGACACGATCCCTGGTGACAAGAGCCGACTGCGAAGCCATCCAAGTCGGCGATGGAGATAGTCGCGCTACACTGTCTCGAAGATGCGGTATTCGTGGTGCCGATTTTCTCAAATACAACACCCAGAAGAACTTATATTCCAACCTCATGCCCAAGCAGTGGGTATGCTGCTCTTCAGGCACTTTGCCCAATATGCGGCCCAAGCAAGACTCAGACGGCACTTGTATAACGCATGAGATTGACCATGGAGATGCTTGTTTTTCTATCGCTAAGAACTACGGTATCAAACAGTCGGAACTCGAGGCTTTCAACAAGAACACTTGGGGATGGAATGGCTGTAGTCGACTCCAGATCGGCCAGATCATCTGTCTTAGCAAGGGCAACATTCCTATGCCCGCAGAGGTTGACGGTATGGTCTGTGGCCCTCAAAAGCCTGGAACTATAAAGCCGTCTGGGTTGTTCGATGGATGGGATCTAACTCTATTGAACCAATGCCCGCTCAAAGCCTGTTGCTCAGGTTGGGGCTTCTGCGGCATGACTGAAGACTTTTGTGTCGAGTCGTCGTCAGATTCAAAGGCCCCAGGTGCGTTCGAAAAAGGTACCAACGGCTGCGTCTCGAATTGCGGCATGGAGATCGTCAACAACGATGAGAGACATGAGGACTTTCGCACTCTTGGATATTTCCAAGCATATAATGGAGGGCGAGACTGTCTTCACATGGACGTTTCCCAAATCGAGCAGGGGCATGAGTTTATCGACATTATCCACTTCGCCTTTGCTGGTCTAACGGCCAAATTCGACGTTAACATCAAAGAAGGCGTTCGAGAGCAGTTTGATAAGTTTTTTGAAGCTGATATCAGTTACAAAAAGGTCATTTCCTTTGGAGGTTGGGCTGAGTCGACCGAGCTTGGGACCTTTCAACGCTATCGAGACGCTGTTAAGCCCGCGAACAGAGAGACATTCGCCACCAATGTCATGAGATTCCTCGACTAGTACGACTTGGATGGTGCTGACTTTGACTGGGAGTATCCTGGAGCAACCAACATGCCTGACATTCCCTCTGGCAGTGAAAGAGAAGGTCTGGACTACCTCCGCTTCCTCACTGTTATGAGGAACAAGCTTGGCATGGGCAAGAGAACGCTTTCCATTGCACTACCGGCTTCCTATTGGTACTTAAAGCCTTTCCCAGTTGACAGGATGGCCAAGGTTCTCGATTATTTTATCTTTATGGCTTATGACCTATACGGTCAATGAGGTATATTCTTTTGCCAATATTCCTAGCTGTGGTTGCATTTCTGATACACTCTCGCTCTGATTAGACTATAACAATGAGTTTGCCATTGCTGGCTATCCTACTGGAGACTGTATATGATCCTACGTTAATAAGACCGAGACCGAAAACGCGCCGGCCATAATCACCGAGGCTAGAGTTCCGGCAAAGCAAATCTATGTTGGTATTTCAAGCTATAGGCAAAGTTTCCGTCTGGCTGATCCGGATTGCTACTTTGGTGACTGCAGGTTCACTGGTACTTCCAAGGAGTCTGATGTAGAGCCAGGGCAATGCACTGGCACTCATGGATATAGTAAGTACTTACATATCATCTTTCATAGAGGCATCAGTGGAGACTAATGGACGTTTAGTCGCCAATGCCGAGTTAAAGAAGATCAAGGAATACGCCGACCTTGGTGAACAGGGGTTTGAGGCAAAGCAGTGGAGAGATGTTGCATCCGACTCTAACATTATGCAATGGTAAGTAAGCCCATCCTGATGCCAAATTCCACAGTATACTAACAGCTGGCTCTTGTAGTGCGTTGATCTTTGGTTTCTCCTCTGACTGCTCCATGGATTCACTTGCTGACTGGTAACTTTTAGTCGGGACTTTGGGTCAAGGAATGACTGACTGGGTCGCTTTTATGGACGATGACACCAAACAGAGACGCAAGAGCTGGTACGATGATCTGAACTTCGCTGGCACCTCGGACTGGGCGATAGACCTCGACAGGTCCTATCCTGGTTCTAGCGACATGGATTGGCTCAAGGACAAGGTTGACTTCTCTCTCAACCCTACCAGAGAGCCATGTGTGGCAACCGAGTGGCCAGAAACTCTTGACAAGCTTGAAGCATCATATGACAGCATACCGAACCACTGTCATGGCGCTGCTCTAGTGCTTGTTCTTACGCTGGAGCTCAACGCCGCCATCGAGGAGTATAGACAAGTTACCAATGATAAAGATTATGACGAGAAGGTATGATGTCCCATAACATGTCAGATTCGAGTACAGCATGGTAACGTGTTATAGTTTGGCTATTACGCCGATTGGGTCAAAGACGCTATAGACCCACGACTTGAAGAGTTTATGGCTCTCGGCAGGGGTGAAGGCCTCAAGTACATGGATTGCGAATGGGTCTCTGCCGACTCTTCTGGCGAGGGCCCATGCGACGAGATCGATCTTGTAATTAGCCCCGGGTCCCACGCTGGCTTGCGAACGGTCGAGTTTACCATGCGGGATGAGGAGGACTTCTACAGAGCCCTGGCCGAAAAGGCTGGAGTCGACAAGGAATGGGTCACCTGGCGAGATGACACTCTTGCTGACCCTTGCCCTCCCTGCAATCAGCTCGACCCAACCTGTCGCGCAGAGATGGAAAAGTGCTCCAGAGGCTCGTATCACCGCAAGAAATTTCCGCGACGGATCCAGGACAAGAGCAAGATCGACATTGCGAACCCCAAGGAGATTGTTGACGAGGCTATTCCTAAGCTGAGCGAGCTTGTGGTCATTGCCGTGTCGGCGTATTTTGAGATCACGCAGGGGCTCGAGCCAGTCGATCCAGAAGACATTGTGGTGGCTCAGAGCATGCCCGTCTTCATGTTGCAGGATGCAGCAGAGTCGATCAAGGAGATCAAGAAGATCGGGGCCGAGCAGAAGGAGCAGAAGACCAGAGAGCTGATGCTTATGATACTTGCTATTGTGTTTGCTGTCATTCCTTTTGCCGGACAAGCAGCCGTGGCACTTGGAGGTGCTAGTAGAGGTAGAAGTAATTTTCATCAAGGATAATAAACAAGAGCGAAGAACAATACCGTAGTAAGACTGGTATAAATATCTGAAGATACTGTACGAACTGATGTGTGGTAGCTGAGATATTTTCTGGACTTTCTATAAGGTTAATGAGATCTTGTAAAGGCTTGACGATAGGAGATGCGAACTAGGCAGAGAATACCAATACCAAGATGCAGGAGAAGACTATCAGCAAGACTGGTAGCACATGACTCCCATTATGAGTCTATGTATAACGGTTACCTCTCTATAGGTAAGTATATCTGTATCACGCAGATGACATCATGCTTTCAGGGCGATCAAGCTGTAATAGGCGGTCGGCAAGACTGTCAGGATGAAAGCAAATACGGGATCAATTAGAATGGATTCTCCCAAGGGAACTCCATTGTAACCATGGACGAATAGCTTTGGCGATGCCTAAGCCTAGCTGAGATGGACATGCGCCGACATGTTGTGCCAGTGACGAATAATATGAGCGGATGCGATCCTATCACCTATAACTTGACATTTCACGGCATCAGTTGAGCCCGGAGTTAGACCAGCGAATTCTGAGAAAAGATTGCAAGGAAAGTTATGCCAATTAGACTGTAAGCAACGATACAATTATGGATACATACGATGCGGGCTCTTCGTCAGCAATTTGGCAACCGTGTAGCTTGTATTGTAGATTGTGGGCTCGTTCGAGATAGCATAAGTCGAAGGAAAGCACATCCTACAGAGATGAGAACCGTGGGTAACGTAAGCCTCCCACGACGGCTGGTATGGGTAGTCGAATTGAAGCAAGGTAAATAGCAAATGGAGATAACAACCAAGAGTTTGTCGCGCCGAAAGCGCGGCATTTAGATAGCCAATGGAGGGATACTCATGTCAAGACTAAAGGATACCACTGCTGCTTCGTGAGAACGTTGTCGCTGAAGGATCACTTGGTACTTAATGCAATATCCGAGGACCGCGTGTCCCATTTGATGGGAGAACGGAGCCAGTATTTGTTCGTTTGTATTAGGAGATAAGGGAAGGATAAAAAGACAGGGAGGGGAGAACTTCAGTTATAAAATCAGCTGCTGGTCGAGTAAATTCATTGTGAAGCACTACTTGAACTCCAAGTAAGTTATTATTGATTCTTGAAGTAAATAGATAATCGATATTTAGCTGCCGTACCCCGCCAGATGCGAACCAGGTATTGCTTCTACATACAAGCTCTGAGATCAACCGAAGGCGTTTGGAGCCCTATGGGCTGTATGAGTTGTACAAAAAGGAATAAACATACCTCTTCAGTCTTCCTCTAACCGCTATATGTGACATTTACCTCCTGCTTTTCACCTTCTTGCAGCGTAACGCACAGTGAGTCCAGGAGTGTAACGCATAGGCTAGGATAGCAGGATAGAAAAAAATAGAAGGTGCACTATAATATGCACAACCAATTTACAATGATACAATTTGTATTTTTCCAGATGCAAGAGTCTTATTACATCTTTATATGCTCTCTTCTATTTACCCAGTTTGTTAGGGGCAACAACACAAGAACATCCCCGCTCCAATTAAGGTCGGGAGCTCCTTCTTAGAGTTGAAGGCAGCCACAAGAGACAAGACAAATAATAAGGCAGTCGGCAATTTTTTAATTAATTTATTCAAGAATTGACACTTAAAGAACGGACCAAAAAGTCATATTGAAGGTCTATAACTATATAATCAGAGAGCTGTCTAGCCTGACCAAGCTATCAATCTAGAGACCCATATAGCCAAACGCCTCTGCCACCAATACACCATCTTAATACTTACTAAGCCTCATCAAGTATTTCACACTGCTTCCCCTTTTCCTGCTTCTTATGCAATGCCCGGAGAACAAAAGCATTAACAATCAACGCAACAGATAACGCCACCATCGTCGGATAACCCTTAGGATAACTCGGCGCCTCAACCTGCTGCCAAATAATCAACGGCAACCAAGCCTGGAACACATACGCCATCTGATTCATCGCCCCCGTAACAAGCGCCCTTTCCTCATTATCTTCACTGCAGATTTCATGGGCCCAAGCAAACGTCAACCCGCTGATACCCCCACCGAAACCACACAGCATGAAACATGCCCAGGTAAATGCTGTTGGGATATTCCATGCTGTGAGGCCTGCATAGGCGATGATCTTGACAACCCCGGAGAATACTATAGCTGGCCAGCGTGCACCGCGGAAAAGACTGTCTGACGTCCATGCGTAGATGAGTGTTGTGATGACACTGATGACTTCGACAATGGTTGGGTAGAGATTAACGTCGCGAATCGAATAGCCCTGCTCTTTTAACCAAAGAGGAAACGCAGGTTGCGAGATGCCGCCGTTGCCATTGTTGAAGAGAATGTAAAGCATGACAAGCGCATAAATGCGCCAGCTTGAGAATATCTTTTTGAATTTGGATTTGGTGTACGGCGACCTCTGCGCTCTGCCTTCGAGCTCCATGCGTTTCTTGGCTATTGCAATATCCTCGGGTGTAAAGTACCATGCCTTGGTAATCTCAGGCAAATCCGGTAGAAAGAAGAACCCTGAGATGGCGATAGGTAGCGACACGACAGTGTTGGTGATAAACAGCCACTGCCATCCGTGATACCCGTGTACGCCGTCAAGGTTATGCGACCCAGCCATGAGATAGCCTGATACCATAGATCCTACGTTTCCCATGGCGTGAAAAAGACAGGAGCGTTTGGCTAGTTCGTCTTTGCGGTACCATGAGCCGATGATGTATTGCATGCCGGGGTAGAATGTGCTTTCGGCGAGACCGATGAAGAAGCGGAGGACGTAGAGTTGCGTGGCGTTTGTGCATTTTGTGAGAAGAATTGTGAGGACGGACCAGGTGACCTTGTGGGTGTTAGCCGTTGTTCTGACATTTTGTGCTGGAGTGAAGGTGACATACTTCGCAAGCTGGAATCCAGATACTCGGTCGGATACGGGTTAACAACATGTTACTGAACAGTTAGCGCCTATTAAAGACCAAGCTTGAATAGAAACCTACCTTGGAATCTCGCCAATGACATATCCAATCGTCCAACACGTCTGCATGTAGTTTAGCTCGTTCCCCCAAAGACCCATATCCTCCTTCATCCCAGACACAAAGGCGTTATTAATGTTAACCTAAAAGGTTAGATCCAGTCTACCAAACGAAGCGTCGTAGACTTACCTGATCAAGATACTTGATAAAATAACCCAATGACGCCAACGTCATAAGAGCCGCATCAAGCTTGAACAGAAACTTGCGCTCCTCGGGGGATTTGTCGAATGTATCCCATATGTACGATTTCCAGCTTCTCTTTGGCTGCTCTTGTAGGACGGCTACGACTGGAGCGTCAGAGTCAGATGCCACTGCGTGATCCTGCGCACCCTGGACCTCTGCGGTCAAGGTGTCTTTGCTGTAGTCTGCCATTCTGATGAATTAAGCAGTGAAAGACACAGATGAAGAGAGAGAGAGGAGGTGTTCGGGGTGAAAGACGCAGGTGGAGGGAGAGAAGCAGTATTCGAGAGGGGTGGAGCTTCTTTTAAGCTTATCATTGCGCTACAGAGATCACAATATCTGTCGCTTGAACCTGCCCTCACTTGAGGAATCTACTGTTTCGAAGAGAAACGTCGCTTAAATCCCGGTAAATAGTCTGTGTGGTGAGCAATCAGGCCTCTGCCGAAGAAACATTTTCAAGGAGGCCCAATGAGAACGTAAACGTTGGACTGCTCATCCTGCATGTAAATGGCGTCAATTGGCCCTTACCAAGTATGGGCTTGATACGACTCAGATCAGCATCTGCTTACCTGATTGCAGGAGTCATGTACCAGGCTTCGTGCTGAAGTGTAACGGTTGTGCTCGAAGATTATTGGTCTAGCTTCGCTGACGTGACTGACTCCTGGTATGCGGTGCGTAGTCTTCGCGGTGAAGATTGCGGGATACCGGGACTAAGTCTAGTCCCCAGGCATATTAATAATTAATCCCTCATACACTAGTGCCTTAGAAAAATAATTCCGCATAGGAACTGTGTTAACAGACGGTTATTCCTTCAGATGTAGGACTTGGTAGGTGTTTGCTGGAGTTCTTGGTCATAATAATCCGCTGACGTGACTGGCATCTGAAATGTGGTGCTTGATCGTACAGGGTTAAGGCTGTAAGTCTAGCCAATTATATGAGACATAGGAAAATGTTTCTAAAGATAAGAGAGCAATCTGTGCATCTTCTTGTCAATTTGCCGTATCACTCAGAAACCGCGAGAAATATGTCATAGATGAGAGTCGAGTAATACAAGTGTTCTTCTACGTAATATGTTTTTGAAGAGAAAGGTTTCTCACTGAGTCTGTTTTCCTAGTTATCTTTAACTATGTTTTTAGTATTAGTAAACTAGTAATCATATATTCTACTAATAAAATTGAATTTTAAAACTAAATCATTATTAGTATAACTACAGCTATAAATATAGTACTAAGAATACAAACAGCACTTCCGCCAGCCCCAGAAGTCGAAGTTGACTGTAGAATTCTATCTTCAGTAGTCGTTGCCTCAAGCAGTTCTAAACCTGCAGTAATAACGAATTTGGCTTTATCTAAACGGAGATAGTTTTCCCGATTACCTACGTAGGGGCCAGTCCTAGTCTCTGTCGTAGTGATTTCCCAGTGTGTCGTATCGCTATATATCTGGGTAGGAGATATGACCTCGCACACTATAGGTGTAGCACTTTCCACGCGACACACTGCTGAGTAAACAAAAGTGCCTAAGCTGTTCCAACTCTTTTCCATCAATTGGAACGTACCAGCCGTAGGCTCACCGGACACAATTGTCCTACTCGCCCACGGCCCGATGACCATTGTGTTATTGCAGGTGTAATCTGTGTCATACTGATATGTTGGGCAGGCTATCTGATAAGTTGTCGATGACGGGTTGACGCCTATAATTGCGGCTGTCTGTGTTTGTTGAGGTCCGAGTGATGCGAAAAGCCATGTAGTAGAAATTTCGCTGGCCGAGAGGAGTATGTCTTGGCCAGCGGTGATCATAACAGGCAGCGAAGTGAAAGAAAGTTCAAGTTTCTCTGTAATTTGTTTGAAACCAGTGACAGTCGAATAGTCGCCATGGTTGAGAAACTCATCTGGGGTTACGGTCCTCCCATGATGTATAGTAGTGCACACTTGGGGCGTGCCACTGGTTACAGAACATATGAGTCCAGTGTAAGAGTAGGGCTCAACAAATAGTTCCAGCCCCCAGCGGAACGTGCCGGTTGCATGTGCATCTGAGGGAACGGTCTTGCTAGCCCAAGGCCCAACGACAAGATACTCATCGCACTCGACACTGTTGGACTTGCAATCAAGCCCAAGGGTGGTGTGATCACGGTCGGCCCACACAACACTGGCTGTTAGCGTCTTGCGCTGATCTGACCCATGAGGAAAAATAAAGGCTGATGTGGTGATTGCAGGAAATATAGTTGTTTCTGTGATGGTTGACATCGCATGGATATCGTATGTAGGTTAGGATGTGGGTAGGATAGGATTGACAGGCGAGCGTAGTTAAACGTAGAAAGAGTGGAATTCGTGGGATGGAGGGGGGTTTTATGAAGGGACACAATTGACTCAAAGAAAGAGGAGGTATCATGCCTCGGAGATTGCCAAGAAGGGAAGCTTATACATATTGTCTATTGGCTAAGAAAGACACTTGGCCGCTTAGCCGCTTAGCCAGCTAGCTTGAAATTTCATATTAAATGCGAGAAGATTAGATAACACTATGCGGTGTAGGATCAGGTCTATTCTGGTTACTGTGTTCTAGCAACGTTTCGAATAACATAGTTCTCTAATGCTGTTTATTTCAAACCACATGATTTCAGGGGTCATTTCCTTACTATAACTCACCCAGAGCTGTATACTCAGCATATATGAGTTTCCTTTAATCTTCTGTCTACATTGACTTCATCCGGCTCACCCTAATGATTTACCAATACACAGACAGACAATGCTTAGCAACACGTTGAGCTAGCATCCAACGACTTGCTATAATACTCACTGCTTAACATTACTTAAAAGAGAGAGGGACTTAATACCTCTCGGAGAACAAACGCGAGATTGAACAGATATTAGTATCCTTTATGACATTAGCTTATATACACTTTGTACTTAATAAATCCACTAACGTCGCTGCAACAAGAGTTTGTAGCTGGATGAATATACTTGGTATCCTTTTGTTCTTCCTGCATGTTCAGATGCGTCATGTGTCGTGAAAAGTCCTGGCCCTTAGCATTAGTATTGGTTGTAAAGTCTATCACCT
The DNA here is from genome assembly GCA_021655865.1 of Fusarium guadeloupense. Lineage (NCBI taxonomy): Eukaryota > Fungi > Ascomycota > Sordariomycetes > Hypocreales > Nectriaceae > Fusarium > Fusarium guadeloupense. The sequence continues at coordinate 12,790 of JAJJWM010000455.1, forward strand.
TGGACGCAACTCCGACAACTTTAATCCATAATTTTGAGTCTTTTCTGGGCTGACATAGCCTGTATCAAGACTGATGACACATGAGACTGCAGGAGCAGGGTCCTTAGGGCCAATGAGCTCAAATCGGGTATACTATAGTTGGCCGATGGGGGTTGTTATTAAGGAGTCCTCCATCCCAGAAGAACAAGTCAGATTTGTCTTCGGGAAATCGGACTTCGGGGAATAATGTTGGAGCAGCGGATATTGTTCGAGCTGCGATGCTGATGATGATCTGGTCTCCGTACTTCATCAGGGTATCATTGGCCTTAGACTTGGTGTAGATGGTCTTGTCCTTGTACGATCGCATCGATAGCGACTCAGTCCTGTCTAGGGCGGTGGTACAGCAGAACCTATGGGACATTAGATCTGTACAAAATTGGTGGAATCTCACCCACAACCGAGCGCCTCTTTCGTGCTGAAGAGATGTATTGCTTTTGAGCTTCTTGTCATTATCATCGAAGCCATACTTTTCGACGACCTCATCAATAGGTTTGCTCATAGACCAAGCATCAAAACGGCTCTATTGAACAAAAGCTTTGTTGTAGTTGAGGTATGATGCGACAGGGATCCAGCTAATATCCCAACCGTAGATTTTGGGGCTGCAAATCGTCTTCGCAAATTTGTCGTACTCTCTGATGGTGCCGTCCACTGTCATACTTAAGCGGAAAAGCATAATGCCCATAATTCCACCCGTGCTGGTACCGCCAGCAAGATCGAAGTAGTCTGCAGGCCGAGGGTATCGGAAAGACCCTTTCGCTCCCGGATACAGTCCATAAAATATTTAAGGATGACCAAACTCATGATACCTGGAACGCCACAGCACTGTATATTCCGCAAACTTATAAAACGACCTAACTAGTGTAAGGTCAAAACCAATAGCAGCAGGATGTTGTCCACGCTAGAGCAGCTACGCAGAGAGTTAAATATACAAGGTATGACAGGGCGATAGAGTGATATAGATATATACAAGATATAGGTTGTGACGTTTTATAGTCCTAACATTATAGATTGCTTTGGGAGGTAAAATATTATTAATATAGAGTTAATAGCTATTGCAATAATTACTTTATTTAGGGACAAATATATTAACCAGTAAGGTTAATTTAGGATTAAAGTTATAATATAATATTAAAATAAAAATTAATATAGTTTATTCTTAGGATATAATAAGTACTTAATATAAGAAATAAGTTAGTTTTAACTTTTAAATTGTTTTACTTAAGACTTTTCTTTTAATTAATATAGTATAGTTAGTAAGTAAACATAATAAATAAATAAAGATATTAAGTATATAAA
>JAJJWM010000457.1:0-19760 GCA_021655865.1 Fusarium guadeloupense
CTTTAAAAACCGGATTTAAGGTGAAAATAAGACTGGGTCATATACTTGTCTGGGTCACAAGCTTATCAACCACGTTACTTTAACGATCAAATTATTTTTTATCTTTTATAGTATTTTTAGTGTGACTTTAATAGAAAATAATACTCAAGATTCAAAAGAAAATTTCATTTAGTTTCCTAAATCTAGAAAGTGAAATCTTAGAATTTATTATATAGCTATAAACTTTAATACTTTTATATAGAATACTAACTAACTTTACTTTTAAACGTTAAAGACTCTATAAATAGTAGTAAAGACTCTGTTTTATTTTCAATCTATCTAGAATTAAACTAAAACATACAAAAATAAATTACTAAATATAATTTTAAATCTTATATATGTTAAGATTAAAGTAAAATTAATCTTTATAAAATAAGATCAATTTATTAATAATAGGAAAGTAAAAAGACCAATCCTCATCTATTTTAGCATCCGTTCATTCTGACAATTGTTAAGAAAATTCTGTTGTGCTGACCCTTCGCACCAAGACGTAAGCGGGTGCTGCTAGAGGCTCTTGCTGCACCGTTTGTAACGGTACCGTGGTGGGTAGCAGGTCCGTAAATGTCTGCTGGGAGTTTGGGTGGGGGGAAGAGGCTTTCCTCCTGTGGATGCTCTGGGCACACTGTGCTCGGAGAGAAGGGCTAACGAATCGGCCTGCGCGACGCGCAACACGCGACACGCGACACAACACCACACCACAATGTTCTCCTGATCACGATGCAGGTCTCAGATAGGAAGTCAAAGAAGTTTGAAATACAGATCTGTACTTTGATCCAGTACATCGCCAACCGTCCGAGACTGCATGCTATTGCATTTACCCACAGCTTGCCTTTGTAGGTCGGTTATGCTTTTCAACCAGGCCGAGGAGCTTGATGGTTGTTGTTGGGCCAAGGGTGGTAGCGGTAGCTTTAGCTCACCAGGATTTGCCATTGACGTTATCTACGTGTAGCGTGGACCAACGGATCCAATATATTCAATATTTCTCTCATAATGGAACCAGCAGGCTCAACTTGCTGCAGGCAGTGCCTCGCTGCATCTTCCAAACACCTACGTTCGTCCTCACCATCTTCCGCGTCATAAGCTGATAAGCCTTCAACCATTTCCTCAAACATGTAACCTCCCAAAGCACGGTTCCCAAGCCTCTTCAAAGCTTTGATCAAATTCATTGCCAGGCCATTGAGCGCGCCTGGCTTCGCACCATTGGAGGCAAGATCGACATCGCTGGGCAGGTCTATATTGGGTCGTCATTGCAGAAACAAGCCATGGGCCAAACCACCAATCTAAATCGACTTTTGACGCTTTGGAAAAGCCTTGCATCACAGGGTTCACTTCGCTGTTGCCTTTCTCTGCCCGAGGAAGGGACGAGCGGGTGCGTGGTAAAAAAGGGGTTAGTTACCCCGCATTCCGAGCATCGTCCATATCTGTGCGGCCTAAGCCGACAGACAGTTGCCTAAAAAAAAAGGGTCCACTCTCAGCCTGTTAAAGCAAAACCGGGTTGATTATGTTGTTGTTTTTTCTAAGTTACATGTGTCCGAGAGGAGCACAGCTCCTCACATCGTATCCACATCCCAGCCATCAGTAGGTCGGACCACCTTAGCCACACTTTCTCAACACAGCCTCTCAAAAACCACCAAATGCTCCTTCCTCTGCACCTCTCCCTCTCTTATCCTACAGTCGTCTATCTATACGGTATCTATCTACCGGCACTCGAATACAAAACGCCTGTTCCAAAATGGTCGCCGGGACGAAGGGCCCCGTCTTTCGTGTTACTGGTCTCCCAGCCTCGCAGCCTGACAATGAGCTGGTCACAATGTTGAAGACTTTTATCAGCGACAACCTGTCGGATGAAGAAAAGTCACAGCTGAATGTCATTACGGCTATCGTACCTTCTTGCTACGATGATACACAAGACAGGGTTGCACTGGTGGAGTTTCGCGGTGGTTTTCCCGATTTCTTGTCTGAGCTAGCCGCAGACTCTTCGGCAGAGTGGCAGGCTATGATGGGCGATACGGACATCAACTTTGACACATTCTAGCTAAGACAACGCCCACTCTTCTTCGTCGCGCACAACTTCGGTGGTATTTTACTTGCTCACGTTAGTCTTCTGCTGTCTTCTTATATACCAACGACTAAGCAGCAGCATAGTGCCTTGCCAAGACGGCGCAGACAAACGAAGACGATCATCCAACAACAGCAACCCTCCACCGAGCTACCTACGGGGTGCTTCTGTTTGGTATTCCGCACAAAGGGCTAGTTGTAGATGATATTGAGAAGATGCTAGCTGGGCAAGGCAATCATGCGCTGCTCCAGGAGATCAGATATAGCTCTCACTTGCTGGTATCTCAGCTGGCCGATTTTAAAAATCTAATACAAGACCGGAAGATGGTAAGCTTTTTCGAGACAACACCAACCAGGACAGCTTGAGTTTATATGATCATGTGGTATGAGTGGTACCGTAGAACATGGCTGATGAGAAATAGGATAGCGAGAGCGAACGCTTGAAAAGGCCTACAATGGTGGACACTAACTCAACTCTTCAGCTCCCAGACTCGATGGAGAAGATTTGTTTAAATTCCGATCCGCGGATAATGGTCAAGTTTTATAATAAGGATAGGGATCTTGGATACACTACAGCGCGGGATAAGCTTAAACAATTTGAGCAGAACGCTGCTGGCGTAGTTGCAGCTCGCTTTTGTACATAGCCTAGGTACTTCTGGACACAGCCTTAATTCCTTCATAATTATACTCAAGTATTTAAGACAGGAACGGCATCATTTCGTACGGTAGTCCAATCATGTATTTCAAATTTGACGGGGGTCATCTCGTTAAAATGGGGCCCGTTCTTATTTTCGACTCTCAGCAGTGAACGCGAAACAGGGCCCATTTCGCGTCGCGTGAGTCCGTGCCAACCATGCAAAATAATTGGGGTCCAAAATTCTACGAACGCCAACCCCACCTCCATGTAAAACACCAACAGAGGAGGGTGGTTGGGGATGTAGGTGATCTGTCCAATGCCGAGTCAACTTCCACTTGGTCTTTGGACAGCAAGTGGAGACAGGCCGGTTTAACAGTGGCTTGCTTACCCTATACAGTCTTGATGATCGTCTTTTTAGCCGATGCAGACGTGACAAGTGTTTTCAACGGCACTGAGCTTCGCGAGCTCTTGACATCGCCTCCGGGCACCATTTCATTTGTCTTATCTACGACTTCTTCTCACCTCGACATTTCGGCTTCGCGAGCCTGCGACATTCCGGCCTCTGTGCCCCTCGACTTCCCGTAACACCGACTTCTGCAGCTTCGGCTGCCCAGACGACATTCGCAGCATCTTGCTGCTTGACATTGAGGGTCATCGCACCCTCACTCTCACTCTCACCTTCGCCTGCAGTTTAACGCTGCCTCGACCGACTACAGCAGCTTTAGCTGCCCGAACAACACAAACAGCCTTCGGCTGCTCGACTTTCTGGGCCCTCTGGTGCCCTCGACCTTGACGCACGGACCCCACATGGTTCGTTGCCCTTTTTGCAGCTCGGAAGCTGCTTGACCGATCTCTGCAGTCGCGTACTGCCCAGAGACCTTCTTCTTCTTTGCGGCCTCGGCTGCTGCCTGGAACACCACCAGGCTTTGACAATCTGTCTCACTGGCTGAGACCTCTAGACCAAACCGTTGGGTCGAAACGGTACAGAGCTTACCTGGAGACCGTGGAACGAGGCGACTGCCTTGTCCACAGAGCAGCGTTCTAGCCGCCTTGGGTTTTTCCCTGCGAGGGGTTTCCCCAAGGATGTACGGTCCTAGGTTGCAGCTACTGGCGATCTTAGGGGATCATGGACTTCCTGCCTCAGGGTATGGAAAGCTACTTGATTTATCCGTGCAAGAGAATTCTAGGCTGGAGAGGAATAGATCCCGCTGACGGGATGACCTCTTGAAAGTAAATGCGCCTTTGTGCCGATGATATGCTGGATGAACTAGATGGGAGACGCTGCTGGAGGGAAGCTCTGCGAGGATCAACTGTATTGATGTCCAATGGGACGTGCTTCACCGACAACTACTGTAGGGCGAGCTACGAGTAGAGAGGTGCCTCTTGGGGGTAATGAGTACAGAAAACGCTCGAGCATGTATACGGCTCCGATCCAAGAGGCCTTGCAGATGGTCCGATCGAGAATCAGCACGGCAGCGATTGTAGATAGTTTAGCTCAGCACGTCCTGTGCTCCATTAGGAGACTTTTTGGGGCCTACGGCCCCCCGGACGAAAAATATACATAACATAACATAACATAACATAACCAAGACCTACATCTTGTCTCAATCACAACTGGATGAGCAGAATCACAAGTGTTTCTCTACGCAAATCCCCATGCAGGTCTTGGGGTTTTCTGACGAGGAAGTGAATGGATCATCCCAAGCCTTGTTACTGTATGCGCTTTTAGTTCCACATTCTTTGGTCCAACATGCTATGTACGCTTGGAGGCTCACAGGCTTCGGTATATCGTCAAGACTTGCCAAAAGATGCCTCCAGCACATACCTAGACTACTTTCAGAGGACCCCAAAGTTTTTGAGGTTGGCCTGTTAAGGACAGTACCACCTCCGCTGAAAATGGAACCTTTCAGCCAAAGAGCATGCAACAGGCTCCGTGGTCGCCTTGCGTACCTACAGAACTTGGGGCGTATCAGTAACAAGGCGCCAGAAATTACCAAGGATATGATATTCCTTTACCCTACGGGTATGACGACCATCTATGAAGCCCATCAGCTCCTTAACAGGTTTTCGCATTCAAAGACCGTTGTATTTGGGTTTTTGTACGAATTAACACCAAAACTTCTACGAATGTACGGTTCCGGACTTGAATTCTTCGGAAATGGCACTTCAGAAGAGCTGGATAAGTTTGAAGCAATGTTGAAGAATCAAGAACATGAAGACCCGTCAAACCGAGTTCAAGCTGTTTGGTGCGAATGCGCCTCGAATCCCCTTCTCAAGACTGTCGACCTCGAGAGGCTTCGTCAGCTCGCTAACCAATATGGCTTCTTCATTGTTGTGGATGATACAATCGGTTTGGTTGCCAATATTGACGTCTTGGATATGGCAGATATAATAGTCACGTCGCTGACTAAAAGTTTCAGCGGGTATGCTAATGTCATGGCCGGCAGGTATGTCTATGACTCGCTTTTCAGTATACATTTTACTAACTTGCCAGTATCACTTTGAGCCCAGTATCAAGGCATTATAGCAGATTGTACGGAAAGCTTCATCAGTCCTACAATAACGCCCTTTTCATAGAGGATGCGATTCAACTAGAGGTGAATAGTCGCGACTACCTTGTTCGGACGAGCAAGATCAATGAAACAGCTTCATACCTAGTCAAGTTTCTCCAGAGTTATCTCAACATAAAAACGCCTCTTTCTGCCGTCTACTATCCAGAAACCTGCCAGGCATCTTCCAACTATCGGCAACGTTTGCGCACTAAAGTCACTGGTCAACCTCATCAGCCTGGTTTTGGAGGGCTGTTCACTCTAGAGTTTGTCGATGTTTCAAGCTCTGCAGCTTTTTTCAACGCCCTTGACGTTCACAAGGGCCCATCACTGGGCGCGCAGTACACACTAGCGCAGCCATACGTCCAAACAGTGTTCCAGAAGGAGAAGGCTTGGGCCGCAGCCTATGGGTTGAAGGAGACTATTGTGAGGATATCTGTTGGATTGGAAGACAAGGAATTACTTAAGAATGCTTTTCTTGCTGCTATGAATGTTGCTATAGAAAATGTTTCATTCTAATCTTAGGAGAGATAGAGTAGTTAGAAATATACTTCTACCAGAGAAGTAATTTCTTTTTCTTAATGATAAAACACAGCGCCTATTACAGGAAATATGCCAAGGTTTCTTGCGATCATGAAGTACCCCAATCGAGTCTGAGCTCCAAGAGTATGCGAGAGAACGGCTGGCGTGGCTGGAATCTGACGATTTACTAGAGCTAACTGAGTGGCCAAGGAAGGGAGGAAGGAACGCCAAGAGAGTTACTGTCCTTGCTGTCGTCAACGGCGAGGTTTAGTTCAGGATCAAAATCAGTTGACAACCAGTTACTGTCTAATGTTTTGGCAATTGCACTCAAGAATACAGGCTCATCCTCTGGTGCCGAATAATGTCATCGGTCTATTGGCTTGAGAACTTCCCACGAAGTCAATGTCGGGTTTACTGAGCTTATTAGACTAGATTGTAAAGTAAGGAACTTTTTCGGGTTCACTCGTCTCAAAACACGAGACTCAGGAATGGTCCTCAAAGTGTCCATTCGGATTATCATCGGTCAGATTCATTTAATTGGAACGCTGTTATGTGCATGATAGGTCAATTTTGCAACTAACCTGATGTACCATAGTAGTATGAATGCGGAACTAAATATTATCTGACTGTCTCTAGAAACCCTACAATCAGACTTGCGTATTGTGATATCACGCGCTAAAGTGATATTCATATTCATATTCACATATTCGCAAAAAGTGTGCTAGAATATCACCCTAGCACTTTAGAACAATTGATATCACTATAGCACTTTAGCACCTATACTGTCAGACATCCGCAAATCAATCAAAATTAACATCAGAGTCTTCATCGCCGCCACTATCAAAACCCGTATCAGTAATTACACCCATACCACCATGAACAGCCTTCTGGATATGCCCTTCACACAGCCAGTTACCTATACATTCAACCTTCTCAAGATTCTCGCAAGTCATTCGTTCTCTATCCCAGGAGAGAGTACGTCGACCACCAGAGAATGCAGCTGATTCAGGCGCGATCGAGAGGATATCAATAGCCATTCGACTTAGCTGAGGATAAGTCTTCCGCTGATCCTTATGACACCACCATTGAAGTGGTGATCCACTTATTTTGATGGGTGTTGCCTTGATAAAGTCTTCAAGATCGTCCATACAATCACCCAGATCCTCGGTGACTTCTAACTCTTCAAGTAAAGCGTCCGACTCGTTTGGCTGCCGCATTTGTGAAGTAGATACCTCATCAACCGACTCTGCAGGCCCAGTCTTAGGCTGAGCTTTGTACTTTCTTCTCTAAATTGTACGGACATTAGCAATGGCGTTCTCGTGCCATGACTCTAGCCAGTGACGCTCAATGTACCTGATTCGCTTTGAAGGATCAAAAAGGAGGGCAGCAGAGTAAACAGGCGCATCTTAGGTCATAGTATAATACTTGTCGAGAATGAACCAGCCCACCTCAATTGAATGAGGGATGCGGCGATCAAGCATCTCTGGCTTCGAGTAATGTTCCAAGATTGAATAATTAACCAAGTTTGGGTTTTGAGTCTATCAAGAGACAGCAAACCCTGTTCTTCTCATAGTGACGTAATAAACCGTCCATAATTGTCAATATTTGTGACAATGTAGAATTCTGACCCTCAGCCCATAAAGTTGCCGACGCGAATGGGTGGAGAAATCTATGTGTTTTTTCAAGGTAATCCCAATCTGATGAGTTGAGGGTATTATCGTTGATCTCCTTATCGTAATCAAGCAAGAATTGCTTGATCTGTGATTGTCTTCGGATAAGATTATCGATCAGCTTATACCAAGAGTTCCATCGGGTGTCGTTATCGATCCCAAGTCGCAATCCTACTCGATCCTCCCATAGATCACTATGGATAGATGAATTTCGAAGCCAGACCGCAATGTTATGTAGTTTACGCATTGCCGGGATGGTTTGCCAGCCTCTGAATTTGTCATCCTTGAAATCGGGGGGCTTCCGAGCGGCCCTTTTAGCCTTTCCCTTCCATATCTTACCGGAAGACTGTTCTTGCTGTCCCGAAGCTTCAGACCGCGATGCTGGCTCATTGGCGGATATATCATATAGTGTGAAATAGAATTGTTCGTACATCTCAGCGCCGGTTACGTCGCTAGCAGCGGCAAGTGCTGCGCCTAAAGCTTCTTTCGAGGACGCAAGGAGAAAGGCTTGAAGGGAGAGATTTATGATATGAGCGATACATCGTATTCGACGCTGGTTGGGATGGAAAGATACCTAGACTCAGTTAACCAACTACCTATTAATCAACGTTCTAAATAGCATACACTGTATTTATCATGTAGCATTTAAGAGAGATGCTCTAAACAGGTATCGTTTGAAGTAGCATTATCGCCGGTATGACAGCCGATTTGCTTCGCAATACCGTATTCTTCGATTGCTTCCGCCATTAGAGTTGCTTGACGCTCGCCACTGTGGCTGTATCGACTTTCAGGCATAGCTAGCAGGGCCTTTTGAAATTGGTAGCCATTATCAACCCATCTAGCGCATACTGCTAAAAGATCCTCAATAGCCGGATTGCATGCTACAGTCCCGACCGAAATCAGAGGCCGCCTTGGCTTTCTAAGTAAAGTTTCTGAGCACAGACCAGGTCGTGGCTGGTGTGGCTTGTACAGTGCCCAACATAAAACGTCAGAAATGGGATTTTGCACAAAAAATGCTGACGCGTCATAATGCTTGCAACGGCTGGTAATTGCGGCTGACAATGTCAGCAGCCAACTTCCATCCATTCCAACGCGTCCAGAATAAGCCTCAGCTTGCTGATCCAATATGGCGCCCCGACTGTCCGATGCTGACCATGAGAAGATAGAGGCCATGATCCAACGTGGTGAAGCGACTAAACAAATAGCTCAAGCCATTCCCTGTGATCCTCGAACCGTCCGCAAAGCTCGCGCCAGGTATCGGCTATTCGAATCGACAAAGGCACCCTCAAACCGTGTCGGGCGTCACAAGAAGGTGACACCCTACAAGCGAGATGCCCTGCTCGATAGGCTCGCCGACCATCCTACCACCGATCGGAGCGAGATGATAACATTCCTGCGTGATGAGTTCGAGGACGATGTGTCGCTTTCCACCATCAGTCGTTCGTTGAAGGATGCCCGATGGACGCGAAAGAACTGCCATCGTGTCGCGCAACAACGAAACCCAAAGCTCCGAGATCTATACCTCTTCAAACTGTCCAAATACAAATCCTACCAGATGATCTTCATCGATGAGTCGGGTGCCGACAGACGCGTCGGCTACCGCAACAAAGGATGGGCTCCAAGTGGAGTAACACCTGTCCAGGTTGGCAAGTTCAACCGCGAGCAGAGGTATCAGATCCTGGCTGCCTATACTCAGGAAGGTATAGAGCTAGCTCGTGTCTATCCTGGATCTACTGATGCAGCTCTGTTCAAGGACTTTATTGAGCAGTTGCTACATGGCTGCGGACGATGGCCACAGCCGAAGTCTGTGCTTATTATGGACAATGCATCTTTCCACCATAATGACGAGCTAGAGCCAATGTGTGCCGAAGCTGGGGTCGAGCTTCTTTACCTGCCTCCGTACTCACCGGACTTCAACCCGATCGAGGAGTACTTTGCGGAGCTGAAGAACTTCGTCAAGAAGCCCGGACCGGAACTATCTGAACTGTTTAAGAAGGACTTTCGGGCGTTTCTGCAGGCATGTGTAGACACGTTAGGGAAACGTATAGCGAGCGCCAGAGGCCACTTCCGTCACGCTGGGCTCGCTATTGACGAGTACATGGAGCAAGCGCCATAGATCGAGCAATAGATCAACGACGGGTAGATGAAGAGATAGAAATAGATCAATAGACAGACTACTATAATCAACAAAACTAAACGCACGAATAATGGCCAACATAATCTGCATCACAGGATCACAGACTGTCAGCCCACATCTTGATGTCTTGGACGAACGATCTGGCGATGCCAGCCTTGACGCCATGGTTGACGTAATATCCAATGTCCCGATCCTGATAGACGTGCCTCAGGTCAAGGCAATCGGCCTTCGTGATGCTACCCGCGCTGCGAAAGCCTGCTTTCCAGTGCCCATCTTGGTCAAAATGCTCGTGTTTAGTCCGATATGCTTTCTTTGCTCATCAACGTAACAGTACGAGCCTGGGCATAAGTTTCCGTTGCATCGCATGAGATCATATACGTCTTTCCAGACACGGGGCTGGCCAGCAGCCTCTTGAGTCTCGAGCAGCTGGTCCCTCTGAGCCAGCTGCCGGGTCGTAGCGCTACCGCGACTACCCTGTTGTTGCACTACCCTAGAGCCATGAGGCTCTTCCTTGCAGATGAACGAAATGTCAACCCTGAGCTTCTTTCCTGCACGAGATTGTCGTAGTCCCACTGGGTTGGGTCAAACGGCTGACTGTCATCCTCCATAGTGGCGACTTTAGGGCGTTTGAATCACGGACGACGACGAGAGGGATATAAGAGAGAAAACACAACAGCAACACATGGGAAGACGTTTCTTGACGCTTGGTTACAGCTAGCTAGAACTTTCCGCCCGTCTGAACAACGTACAGTAGGCCCATGGCCTTTGATCTCTTTGTCCCTCTTTTCGTGACCCTTCTTTCAAACAAGGGTTAAAAACAGAGCAGTCCCACTTCCCTTTGAAGACCTTGCATGGCATTGTGAAGCCGTTATCGATAAGCAATCGATAAAAAAAAAAAACCACTATGCTCGGTTAGGCAAACAGGAGGGATGCCCAGAGTATCACTTTTTGACTGACGCGTCACGCTAGAACGTCCTATGGTTTTAACCGTATCCAACCAACTCTCTCGAACTTTGTATGGCGGTCGCAACGAGATGCCTCCCCTTGCTTGCGACGAAGACCCAGAGCTCTCACCTGGCTGATGCGAATTCTTACGATGGCGTCAATGGTGTTGCTGGTTGGCTTGAGTCACGTGTACTATGCACGTTGGTACGACCGAGCCTCTTTAACCCCGCACGACGGTCAGGCCATCGCTGCTGCTGTCAATCTACCTAAAGACGAACGCAGTGACCAGTCCCAATGGCAGAAGCGCTCGGCGTCGCGTCGAGCGTCATCGCCATAGTTGATATTTCGGCCAAGGTGTTTTCCCTGTGTTTGCAATATTCCCGAGAAGTGAAGAACGCCAAGGGCGATATCGAAAGATTCCGCAAAGAAGTTGCCGCCTTTCAGGACACCACGAATAAACTCCAGGCTCTCGTCGAAGGACCTCGTGGTAAGGAGCTAAGTGCATCGCAGCAATTGGTATCTGCGATAGAAGATGGCCGCTCAAGGCTGGAAAAGCTCGAGCAACAGCTCCAATTTCCAACTCACCGAAAGGTAATGAGGCGATTTGGTGCGCGTGCATTCAAATGGCCATTTGAATGCAAGGATGTCGAGGAAACCATCCAAAATCTTGCGCGTTGCAGAGATAATATTTCTTTGGCGTTGAATATTGATCAGACGTAGGTGATAGAAGCTAGGAAAAACTTGACTGAGCTCACACAGATCTGATGTAGCGTAACCCTTCAGAACGTCGATGACCGAACGACTCTCAGCCAACTACCTGACGCAAAAGGAGCTTCATTCGACTCCCATGCTGAAGAACACAACCCAACATGCTTGCCCAACACCCGTGAGGAGCTGCTCAGAGAAATAGACCGCTGGATTGATGATCCCAAGTCGAAGGCGATCTTCTGGCTTAATGGTATGGCGGGGACGGGGAAGTCGACAATCTCGCGGACCGTTGCTCGGTCGCGGTTCGAGCAAGGGGATCTCGGTGCAAGCTTCTTCTTCAAGAGAGGAGAGGTTGATCGAGGGAACTTGGCCAAGTTCGTGCCGACTGTGGCCCGTCGGCTGGCTTGGAGCACGCCGGCGGTTGCGCCGTTCATCAAGAGTGCCGTCAATGCTGATCCAGCGATTGCAGACAAGGCTGTTCGGGAGCAGTTTGAGAAGCTTGTTCGAGAGCCGCTATCAAAAGCAACGGCAACGTCATTATCTCGACCATCGGTTGTTATTGTTGTTGATGCGCTGGATGAGTGCGAGAAGGATGCTGACATCAAGCTACTTGTCGAGCTTCTCTCCAATTTACGCTTCGCGGGTCCTTTACATGTTCGAGTGCTCGTTACCAGTAGACCTGAGCTTCCTGTACGTCTTGGCTTTTCCTCCATCGGCAACGCCCATCAAGATCTGGTACTGCATAAAATCCCGCACTCGATCATTGAGCACGACATATCTGTCTTCCTTCACCACGAGTTCGCCAACATTCGCAACAGCTTCAACAAAGACGCAGTAGAAGAGCTGAAACTACCAGTGGACTGGCCTGGGGAAGCCAGCCTCGAGAAGCTCACAAGGGCGGCGGTGCCTCTCTTCATCTTCGCCGCGACGATTTGCCGATTCATTAACGACTCATGTCTCGGCAGTCCCGATAAGCTTCTACAGAGTGTGCTGCACCACACCAGCAACGCCCATGCCTCAAAGCTTGATATGGCCTATTCACCGGTTCTCAAGCAACAGGTCATAAATAGGCCAGGGCGCGAGAGACGCGACATCGTTGAGAGCTTCCGCCTCGTTGTTGGCACTGCAATCACGCTGGCCAGCCCCTTATCGATACGTGCTCTAGCGTCACTTCTTGATGTGCATGTCGATAAGGTGACGACTAGGCTAAGCATGTTACATTCTGTCCTGGAAGTTCCGGAAAACCTTGACTCACCGGTGCGACTGCTCCATTTATCGTTCCGAGACTATCTTACCAATCCCGAGAATAGAGAGACGGGCGAGTTCTGGGTGGACGAGAAACTCGCTCACCAGCGACTTGCAAAACACTGCTTGCGCATTATGGGCGGCTGTTTGCGGAAGAACATATGCGGTCTGTCTTTACCAGGCGTGCGTCGATCCGCAGTGGACCTTGGGCAACTGGAGAAGAGCATGCCTTCGCAACTCCAATATGCTTGCATGCACTGGGCGTATCATCAGACCAAGAGCGACGCCAAGCCAGACGATGAGAAGGAAGTCTATGATTTCTTGACAACATATTTCCTGAACTGGTTGGAAGCAATGAGTTTACTGGGCCGAGTCAAGGAATGTCTTGACTCACTTAGGTCACTGGCAAGATGGCTGGAGGTTTGTCTTCGTGTCTTGAAGCTTCAACATTACTGACAAGTGCTAGAACCGAGAAAATTCAAGGCTGTTGACTTTTGTGGCTGATGCCGTGCGATTTGTTCAGGCTTATTTTTCCGTGATAGCTGAAGCACCGCTACAGATTTATTGTTGTCTGGCTTTTGCCCCAAGGAAGAGTGTCATGCGAAGGATATTCAAGAATGTTATTCCAAAATGGATAAGCAATTTGCCAAAGGTTGAAGAAAACTGGGATGCATGCTTATTGACTCTAGAGGGCCATAGTAGCAGTGTGTTATCGGTAGTGTTCTCGCACGACTCGAAAAAGGTGGCATCAGGCTCTTGGGACAATACAATACGGATCTGGAATGCAGAGACGGGCGAGTGCGAGCGAGAGCTAAAGGGTCATAGCCTCATTGTCAACTCGGTGGTGTTCTCACACGACTCGAAAAAGGTGGCATCGGCTTCTGATGACAATACAATACGGATCTGGGATGCCGAGACGGGCGAATGCAAGCGAGAGCTAAAGGGCCATAGCAGCGGCGTGTTATCGGTAGTGTTCTTGCACGACTCGAAAAAGGTGGCATCGGCCTCTGATGACAATACAATACGGATCTGGGATGCTGAGACGGGCGTATGCGAGCGAGAGCTGAAGGGCCATCGTAGCTATATCAACTCGGTGGTGTTCTCGCATGACTCGAAAAAGGTGGCATCAGGCTCTTGGGACTATACGATATGGATCTGGGATGCCGAGACGGGCGAATGCAAGCGAGAGCTAAAGGGCCATGGTGAACGGGTTAACTCGGTGGTGTTCTCGCACAACTCGAAAAAGGTAGCATCGGGCTCTAATGACAAGACGATATGGATCTGGGATGCCGAGACGGGCAAATGCGAGGGAGTGCTAGAGGGTCATAGCCGCATTGTCAACTCGGTGGTGTTCTCGCACGACTCGAAAAAGGTAGCATCGGGCTCTAGTGATAAGACGATACGGATCTGGAATGCAGAGACGGGCGAGTGCGAGCGAGAGCTAAAGGGTCATAGCCTCATTGTCAACTCGGTGGTGTTCTCACACGACTCGAAAAAGGTGGCATCAGGCTCTTGGGACAAGACAATACGGATCTGGGATGTGGAGACAGGCAAGTGCGAAGAAATCGTTCCATTAGGTGGTTATGCACGTGTTTCATCCTTTACGCCTAATGAGCGTGGCGTTGTCACAGATCGTGGCGTGTTTGCTCTGTCAGGCGGCTCACTACCTCGTGCCGAGCCTGCTATGCTGCGGCAATCCTTGGAGGCGCCTATACTCGCCTGCACAGACGGCACCTGGATCACAGCAGCAGGGAAAGACTTGCTCTGGCTGCCTCCCGAATGCCGTAATGGAGAAGTCGCTGTTTCGGGTGGCAAAGTTGTCGTAGGTTGCCCATCAGGAAGAGTTGTATCATTAGAGATTTCTATGGCAGAGGTGGGACAGTGGACGAATGCATGACTACTGAGGAGATAAGGGTGTGTTGAATTGCAATCGACCCTTGGAAGTGGTTTTATCATACCAAGGTAGAGATCATGAAGCAAACCAATACTTAGTGGCGTTGCCATCTGGCTACTGACCCTGGCGTCTGTTGCTGTAGTAGGATGATGAACTTATGCTTTCCATCATCTGTTGTCAGCATTTCGATGCGAACAAGTATGCTGGGTTAAGAGATAGGCTTATTCTGGACGCCCGGCATAGTGTGATAGAACACAAGACGAAATATGCTAACTTTCTTGGCGCCATAAACGGTCATTTTTCATGACAGTAAGCCGATAATGGCCGCCACTACGAGGAGGTGGGGCAAGCCATGACAGTATCAACATAACCCAGACGCACTGGATCTAGCCACACTAGCCACAGATGATCCGTGCTCAGAAATTGTTTCTAGAAAGCCAGGGCGGCCTCTGATTTTGGCCGGGACTGTAATACGATATCCTGCATCTCATCCCATTTCACCGCGGAGAATGGTATATACCGATCCATTCTACGCAGAATGTCGAGCATATGGACGTATACACGAGGCAATAAAACAGAGAGTCCTCAAGTCGGATATCACTGTTCCATGCCATGGGTTCCTCTTCCTACGGCCCAACGATCAAGAAGCGTTGAAAAATCTCGATATTGACCTTGGACTAGAAGACATAGATTTGGATTATCAGAAATCCACGATCGGAGGATTAAGAGCCAGAGCCATTGTTAAAGAGATTGCATCCTCAGACAGTGGTGTAAATTCTAAAAGCATCAGAAAAATCCTAAGCAAAGTGATTACGATGAACAAGGCGGGGATATACAACATGGACATCCGGATCGACAATTTTCGCGATGGGAAAATAGTGGACTTCGTCTCATCTTGGACTGAGCCTCATGCCCTCTTGGACTCATTAAGTCAGGACGCAGCTCTCGAGTCGAAAATAGCGGATCGAGTAATGTTCGATCAGATGGTGGAAGAGGAAGAGATAGAAAATCGAGGGGAGGTTAAAGCGTTACATCCTATGCGACTTCGGTCTCAAAGCGTACGGTAATAGTTCTGCCACTAAGGTGCCTTGATGTATTTTTATAATAGCTTTTATTCCTAAGGTCGAGTGGCCATCCGTTGGCTAGGTTTGTTACATAAAAAACAGATCAGTGGGTGCATTGGCGCCGGACCGAGGGGAAGATTGGAAACAGACGATAACGTAGTCTATGTGTGGGATTAGTAGCCAACTCAACCGAAGCGTGCTCGAGGGTCAGGTGGGATTGGACCCTCATACCATTGGGGGCATGCAAATCATTATAACAGCGTTCCGAAACAGATCGACTCGAAAGCCCAATTGTCACTTTGATTCATGTTGCGGGCAATGTTTGAGGAAAGCGATCCTATTTATATCTGCCATTGGAATGCGACTGAGAAGGTTCTCGATGGAAAGTTACTTTACCCTGTAGTCCAGGAGGCCGACCATCTTGGAAAGGCAAGAATTATCATGTGGGATGCATAAGTGACATGAGAAAGTGAGGGGTAGGCACTTCAAGTGCAACTCGAAATTGGGCATTTTGTATGAGGGTAAATACGATGTTACAAAGCATCGTCTTAAATCAGGACGACGTGAGAGCGTAATCATACAAGGTCATCGTCATAACACATAAAGCGGCCTCAGAGCCTCGATGTCAATCACAGACTGGCAAGCCTGCTGCTTGGCAGTTGCATCGAAGGATCTTCAACTTCGATCTTTGGTTCATAAGGATCATAAACCGCGTTGCCGTACGCCGGCAACTGCCCGACAGTCGTAACTTCGATCGGAAGGTCATAATTTGGCCACTGTTCCTGTTGGGCCTGAGCAGATCTCTGAGAGGAGTAGCCAGCTGCAGGCGTGTGAATCGGCTGCGCCTGAGAGGCCACTGACTGTTGGGGCTGGCTCATAAGGTGCTGCATATGTTGCTGATATTGGATGATGGACTGTTGGCAGTCCGCCTGCGCGTATTCCGGCTGGTTCCCAAGGAGACATGCGTAAAAACATTCCTGAATGGGGCTAGAAACCGACGTTGCGGAAAAGGTCCTGGGGCTATTTTGAATTGAGGCTGCGATGGCTGAGGTCGAATACGGCAACTCCATAGGAGGCCTTTCCACTTGTTGAGGAAGTTGGTGATGAGATTGCGTAGCATTAGTCATCGTTACAACCCCCGGATTACCCCGCTCAGTAACACGGTACATTTGTCGTGGCATAGTCATGGTTCGACGGGGCGTTGGAGCACCGACATAATAGTCGGGTATGGGTTGGCCGTGGAACTCTTGAGGCACATTTGAAGGAATACCGTGTCGATTGGCGCATTGTTGTGGTGTATGCTGGTCGTGGACTTGTTGCTCCAAGTCGGCATACGAAGTTGCGCGATGTAACGGGCCATGCGGAATCGCTTGGTCCATAGAAACAATATCACGAGGCGACCAGGGAATTACGGAGTGCTGGGGGGTCGAAGGAGGTTCGTTGTCTTCTGAATCTGAGGAGCAATCGCGTAGGATGTCGTTGGGGTTCATTCCTTGCTGGTGCGATCTGTGTTGGTGCTCAACCATCATAGCTTTTCTACGGAAGCTACATCATGTGTTAGCACTTAGGATAGACCAAGACATTCCTCGTCTTGCCTTTTAGAACAACCATCATGCGCACACTTGTACGGACGCGTACCCGTATGGACACGTCGATGACGGGCGAGACTTGATGACTTTGAAACTTGATTAGCGTTCAGTGAACTTGCAGATATTAGTCAATATGTACATCAGAGAAACGCTTTCCGCAGTCAATTTGCTGGCATTGGTGCGGCTTCTCTCCAGTATGTGTTCGAATATGAACGGTCAAGGCACTTCGCTGGATGAAGCTCTTTCCGCATTCCGACATCGAGCATGCGTAAGGTCGCTCATTCGTGTGGATTCGATAATGCCTTTGCAGATCACTCTTACGGTTGAAGCTCTATGCCAACTATTAGCTCGCGACTAGGACCCTAAAGGTGAAGACGATGTACCTTTGTGCATGATCGCCAATCGCATTGGAATGGACGAGCGGTAGGCTCGTTCTCAATCAACTCCATGACTTCCATATTGACTTTTGGGAGGCCTCGACTTGATACTGAAAGGCAATATAGCGATGGTGCTGGTTATGGATTAATCAAGTAACGCCAACCACCATCTGACTATAGTATACTAAGAATGAGCAACTTAATGCCGAGTAATTCGAGAGGTTAGAAGATAAGATTAGATTGAGGAGCCACGAGTATGTTGTTGGCTCAAGCCGGTAAAACGAAGTCAATGATTGGATAAGTCTTAAGATAAGGGGCGATAGTTGTTTGATAGATCCTGCTCGGAGCCTGAAACAAGACGGGTGAATATTGAGCCATAAGCTAAAACTATGCGTTATGCCGACCGCATGTATGATAGAAAGTAAGGTATATGAGGGATTTTTGATCCACCCGCTTATCTGATCCACCCACTTATCGTGTACGTTATGTTATAAAATTAGTGGTCAAAAGTCTACGAACGCTCCACACCCAACCACCTCAATTGATTTGGTCATGATAACTTCACTCGCAAATAGATAGATCAATTGACGGTCAATTAAGATGTGTTATATATCATTTTGAAGCCCTGGCTCTGCTATTTAATATTTGGTATACCATCCCCGTGCTAGAATTCAAGCTTCCATTCTGCGTGGCAAAGAGTCGATTAGGTTATTAATCTCTTCTGTTGTGATCTCTGCCCACGCCAACTTCATGCATTTAATCAATTCTGCGATATCTGCTTTATTCTTTTTCAGGCGTTCTAATTGAGGGAACATCTTCCTAATTTTGGCCTTTAAAAGCTTCCAAATATGCTCAATTGGGTTGAGATCAGGGGAATGTGCAGGCCAGTCAATGAACTCAATTCCGTGCTCCATTAACCACTCTATCCCCTCAACTGTGTTAAGGCTCCAGTCGGGTCACTCCAGGGATGTCTGACCAATGAAACTGCACAATCTAAATGGTATATTATTCCCCACCTAAATTAACCTGTGATAGAAGTCCCAACAATATTTTGAGTTACAAATCGCGACATCACACTGCTTACATCCCTACCTTGATTGATGCCTCCTTTTATTGCTGCTGACCAGCCCCAAAGGCTTCCTTGAGCTCCTTGACCTAGGCCTCCCAAGTTGACAACCCTAACAAGCAACGCAATTACCTTTTTTTCCTCTTCGGACATATTCATGCTGTGCCACAGGCGTAAATTCATCCCCAGCCCGAAATCTCCGCCTTGGCTGACTTTCCTTGTAGAATGCTTTGAATAGCTCATTATAAATGCGCCGGCGCCAGTCTTTCTGATTTGTATATCGCTTCCAATGAGGCTGGCCGTGGAGTTGCAAAAGGAAGCTATTCACAAGGACCACATCCAACAGGAAGGCCCAAGCAAGAGCCTGCCAAGCGCCGCGGCGAATAGCATGATCGTAGCCCTGATATGCCCTCCTCTGGTCTCCTCGATCCACATGATTCATCTCATCATTATAGGAAGCAGCCACTGTAGGGATTGATATGAGCTTGACTGGCTCGTCACCAAAAAATCGCTGTATTGGCCGTGCTGTAGAAGTTGTTGTTGACGGCCGCTTCCTCCAACGCTCACATCTCTCATCGCCCTTAAACACGGTTGATAGGAATAACACGAGAGAATTATCCTTCCATGCGATTTGGTTTACCTATAGTAAGAATAGATAAATTAGTAAGGAAATCATAGCTATTAGGGTCAAGGCTTTCTACCTGGTTATCTGGGGTAGGGATGACTTTGATCTCGTTGAATTTGAACCCTGATTTCCCTGATTTATCGTTCTTCTTGGCATCAATGAGCTCCTTGAAGATGCCGCAGTTAGGGCGGGCCGTGCCTGTAGCGCCGTGGCCGTGCTGACGGAGAGAGAGAAAGAGGTCTGGCGACGAGAAGAGATTATCCACAAAGACGTGATATATCGAATTCGGCAGTAGGTTTATAAGGGCAATAACGACGCTCTGAGTCGAGTTCAATGCGATAACTTTATCCCCGTCGTCGGTGAGGACGTGGATAACTTCTTCAACCTTATCAGCCTCGCTAGCTTCCCTCTCTTGGTTACTTCTCCCTCTTCTTCCTCTTCTTCCTCCTCGGCCGCGGCCGCGGCGGCCGCTTCTCCCTCTTTGAGATACCGATTTCTTCCTCTTTGAACGTTCAACGCCAACAGGACCGTATTCTGCACCGGGCTGGTGCCAAATCCACCGTAAAAAGATACCTAACTGGGCCACAACCCATACCTTGAAGCCTGTATCAGCAGGCTTGTCGGGCACATATGTG
>JAJJWM010000460.1:0-11158 GCA_021655865.1 Fusarium guadeloupense
ATAAAGCCAGAGGAACCTTACAATAAGATAAGCAACAAGAAAAAGAAGCCCGGTAACTCCAAGAGAAAGAAAAAGACCCAGAACAAAATGCCTTCTCTTGTCGACACCTCCCCGGGGACGGGAATCGAGCGCGATGACTCCAAGGCTATCTCGATCGGATCATAGTTAACGTGGCCGCGGCGAGGGCGTGGTACATAACTGCAGATCGCGAGGATCACTTCCTTTTTGAGAATCAGTAAAGATACATAGAATCACATATAAGTTGATAGTAAATTGAGGTATCTATACTTTCCTTATTTATCAAATTGGATATCCCTGTATTCTAATACAATCCTTGAACCGGTCTATCATCCCCCAAGCTAGCTTTTCAAGCTCTTCGACGGGGATAGCTGCCCAAGCCTCTTGTACAACGTCATATAATTCCTGCCGGGTCAGGTCTTCTGTACAATATCTGTCATCAATCCATAGCTTCATATATGCTCACAGGTTCTCTATTGGGTTGAGATCCGGGCTATGAGGGACCCAAGGGACAGGAGGAAAACTCATACCGTCCAAATTAGCCGTTATTTGAGACGATGTATGTATAGCCGACCCGTCATGCATGAAATGTATATCTAGGTCGGGCTGTAATGACCGTAGCTGCTCCATGAAACCTTTGACATGGGCAAGATGAAGTCCTCATATGTATCGGAATTGACGGTCATATCTGCAGACACGACGAAGTAAGGACCTTTCCAACGTCTACAAATAATCCCCCAAAACATCAGGCCCTGACCATGATGCTGTAGTCTGACGAAGGAGTTCGGATCTTCAAGTCTGTGGACCGTTACCACTGTATCCCTCGATTGACGTTGTTGAAGAAAGCTTCGTCTGAAAAGGCGATATAGCCGTTGACCCAGTCGTCAACCCGGGGCCATTTTCGTAGGAAATACTTAGACATCTGTAGTCATAGGTCACGGATTTCCTCGTTGGTTTTGATCCGTAGTCGCTCGACCTTGCGATAGAATCCTAAGTCTTTTAAGCCGGTCCTTATAGCATGACTTCCAACGTCCCAGAAGCCGGGCACAAAGATATGAAGGTCGGTCCAAGAGCTATTTCAATGGGCCGGGTCTACGTTGAGGAAGACAGCAAAATCGTATCTCTGACGATCAGTAAGACGGCGACGGTACGGTCGGGGCTTGGCCTTTTGAGGCGTAGGAGGATTTGCAATAGCATACTGGACCTGATGCCACGTAAATCCTGTTCTATCAGCTAGATCTTGCAGTCCGAAACCGGTCCATTCATGACACTTCTTTAGGACGACTCTGTCATCTCTAGACAGCTCTTTAGCTCGTAGCTGACTGTTATTTCCTTGACCTTGATGAAGACTAGGACTTAGGGGATTACCTCCGTCGTCAGAAGGGTCTTCTTCGCCTTCATTGCTGTTAGATGAGCTTGCGAAGGGATCATAATCTGGAGAGGAAGAAAGAGATATATTTTCTGTAGGATTCTCACTGGAGAGACTGCTCTGACCGTAGCTTTGAGATGAAGAAATAGAGGTATAGTGATGCATTGTAGGTATGTTATTGAAGAGAGAAAAATGCGGCTGTGATAGCTGTTGTGGTGGTTGAGTTATATGGTGATGAAATTGGTAGCCTAGCCTCGTCAAAATGTGTGCCTCGGAGGCTTCTCCTGATGTCATAGCCTGTTAGATCAGGGGAGGTTAGGCTAGATGTATCTTCACATACATATAAATTGGGTGTAAAGATATCTCTGTTAGAACGGCCAATAAAAGGCTAGATGCGGGGTAGCGGTGGCAAAAGGTACGAGATCGGGGCCCGCTTTTATCGCTTTCCAACCCCTATAGCCTGGGTGCATCTGATGTAGATGCCCCAGGCATACATACATACTGTAGCTCGGCATGGCATGCGTCGCCATATGACCTTTCTATTTACGATGATCATCATCCATCATTCATCATCCATCATCCCTTATTATACTATTTCAAAATCATAGAAACACCGCTCTCGAACTTCTCCATTCTTCACTGCTTTCGAACCTTACACATCGATGAGCAATAACATACATCCATCTCTCCCTTTCAACATGGTCTCAACGAACCTCGTCGACAATCAGGGCTATAAGCCTCTATCCATCTCTGCAGCTCTCCTATTCTCATGAAAGCCATGAGAAAAGTCCACATCCACCTACGAGATGATCTCAAAATCAACCTTACAGGTCCTGAAGCTGCATACACATTGTAACGACAAAGCATTCTGAAAGCGATTTGTGAGCCACCACTCAGAACGATAAGCCAAATGGACCAAGTGGGCAATTCGAATGAGAACGGATACAGTCCACGAACAGATTTAGGCACATACGACGCGATCGAGTATTCGAAAGACTGCAATAAGAAGGTGTATCTCTGGTAAAGAAGGGCGAAAGGTGTGCGAAGTGTAGCACTGGTGCAGACAGAAGATTACAGGAGTGCATTTGTTTTCTTTTTCTTGTTCAGATTGTGCACAAAGGAGGAATCGACATTCGGGACACAGTTGTCTGTCTAGGACATGACCCCTGAATGGATCTATCTTGTCCGACTCACTTGCTATGTGTCATTCAGGCGTATCACACACTCGAGCCTCAATAAGCTTCTTTTGTAAGTCTGGATACCAGATGTGGCGGCAAGGCTCGGTTACCACACCGACCATAGCGTAAACCTAAAGTTGTATTAAATATCTGTCGAAGAGTCTTAAATGGAATGTTCAGGGTAGTAAATATATACACCTGATTTATTCTATACCTATCTCTAGGCTGTTGCTCACCCCGGATGAAGCCTTTCGCTTTGTACTAAACAATATCACGACGAGAGAGTCTTCCACGGGTATAATGACTTAAGCAGAAGGAAGACATATAGAAAAGAAAGGAAAATGTAAATAGAGAGATAAATTGTAGGGCAAATACTTTTACATTATTGTACTGCCAGGCCAGGTTTTGCCTGCTTCTGCCAGTTTTATCGCCTCCCCGCCACACCTCACGATGGACGGAGTCACCCATATCGCCAAGCAGGGAGGCCCAGGAACGAAGAGGAAGTCATCCATGCGCGCATACTGCCTACCATCCCCTCATCTACCAGGAGAGAGACACTAACCTGATGGGTGTCGGCCTCATTCTTGCCCGTATCGCTGAATGGAGTAAAGAGGGTAGTTGGCCCCGAGCAGCCTGCGAATGAGATCGGCAAGCTGAATTTCAGCATCGAACTGGAGTTTGCTTACGAGGCACTCGGCCGCATCGATTCCCCCAGGGGCAAGCAAGAAGACGACAGAGATGCTCGACGATCACCATATGGTATTGGCGGTGGATTTTACCTACGGCGAGCTAGCTACCATGCTGATGGAGAATATCCTGCGATGCTGTTATAAGCTCAGGCTTTGGTGGATGGATACCGAAACGCCGGTCTTCGGCTCGAGCAGCCGGTGGGACATAAGACCTTCTCTATCGGTCCTGGAGCATGGTGATGACGTTTGAGTTCTTAACCACCCGGCTGGGAGGCTTTTACTACGATACTACTATATGTAGGTATTTCAGTACGAGCAGTATTGGGAAGCCGCAGAAGCTGGTGGTGGCAACAATCTATACTCAGTTAAAGTCACCGGGTCGGTATTTAGAGGATAAGTGGTTCGCCAACTTTTAGACAGTACGAATTCAGAACAACTTGTTCAAGCCAGGTCACAACCACGTTATCGACACCGAGACACTTAACAAGCAGTGCTCTCTTAAGACCAACACCGGCAGGGCAGGCAAGGATTTCGCTTTCAGTCAGGACGACTCTGTCATTATCTCTTTTAACAAGTCTGGTCGGGTTAAGTACTGGGGTATTCAAGATCTAACCGCCATCAAGGAGGGCTCCGACCTATTTACTCCTATGCCCATGTAGACCTCTCTTGAGGTTAAGGAGCCTCTAATGACTCTTGTCACCACCCCCGAGGGCAAGAGGACCTGGCCTATATCGGTTACCATCAGCACGGCCGAATCCGTGGTGTACGCACCTTCGACACTCACGTCAGCACCAGCTTTGAGGAATAGGGAGGGAGAGTAATGAAACAGGGTGCTTACTATAAAGCGATTTCTTACCGGCATCTAGGTGATCATGGAGGGTATTTTAGAACTACTCTGCCGTGATCGAAAGTTCAAAATCGGCAGCTTCCTTGAATCTTACAGGGACTGAGAAGACCTAGATCGGCATCAAAAGGATGAAGCGCCCTCGTTAGCCGAAGCTGTGTATCTATCGCCGAATTAGCCGCCATGCCGGGAGCAATGAGGTTGGTGTAGGGGTTGACCTTGTTGGCTATACCATCTCAAACGCCAACATTCTCCGACGATCAGTCCGCACCCATGAGGTAGAGTCTGACCATCTATGCCTACCTATGGCCGAAGCCACTTGGAGCCTAGAGACTATCCCTCTGAGTATGATGATTCCCAAAGCGAGGAAGGCGCTAACGGAGCTGTAGGGGTTGAAGTTAATGCGCATTATGAGCCCAGCGACCAAGACGATGAAGCCGAAAGCGATCCTGCTGGCTCTCCGGCGTCAGAAGAGTTATCCCCAGACGAGCGCGAATCAATCAGCGACAGTGCTGATCCTGGTGAGAACGAAGGGCGTGACGACTGGCCGGGACGCGGAATTCGAGGAGGGCGGTTATCGAACTCGAATGTGCCCCAGCCACCTTCAACCTGAATTTCCTCTGTTCCTTCATGTCGCTTTGCCTAAGCTTGGCGAAGCCGTCACACCACAGCTTTCCCGGTGCGGTCTTCAAGAAGTTGCTCCAGGAACACCACAGCAGCCAGGTCTCTGCCCACAAAGGACAGGTTGGTCAGCCCTACCACTATAGCATCATCCTCAAGTACCCTCCCAACATCAACGACATCGCCAACACAACAGGCTGTCTCCAGAGCATCAGCCAAACTAAGAGGGTTAAGAGGCGCACCTCGTACATGCATAACACTCTCGACGTTCTCCACGATTTGGTCAACTCCTTCAACGGCCGAGCTCGACGTCAAAATGGCCAAGCAAGGCCTAAGCCTTTAATTACTGCCTACTGCTGGGAAGGTCACCAACGGCCACACTCCCGAGCAGCCTCCTGAGAACGAGAACCGAGCCGAGAACGGCGTACCCCAAGCTCACGATGCCTCCCGTGGCAGATGGGCCGAGCCCCAAGACATCGATTACACTACCATGGCTTCTGGAGCCCACAAGCAGGGATGGGGTGGCCAGGCTTGAGCCTACGTTTGGCAGGACGAGTTTGGGGATGTTGGCCCTAAGTATCCCGAGCTTGAGCTCGAGTTGTTCCTTGCAACAAAGGTAGGAGTGTCTGGATATGGCACGGCGCGGAACTGGATATAGCAGGAAAGGGTGGAAGTCTTGACCGTTGATCAGGCCCAAGGAAACCAGGCAGAAGTGATTTTTCTCGACATGGTGCGGACAACTAAAGCCGGTTTTATGGACAAGGCATAACGCATAAATTAGTTCAGACTCAGTATCATTAGAAAAGGTTGAGTTTAATTCCGTTTGTGATGTTCAAGTATGGACACAAACCTAGGGCTCGCAGCAAGCTTGCAATTGAGATGTAAATTATATTCCAACTATCTGTGGAGAAAATACAGACGAAAAAGTGCGTTTCTTGATTGTCCTTGGCTGGCAATGGCGGCTAAAGGGGAGCAAGCACCTGGGGCTGCCACGAACAAGGGGAAGGAAAGTACTATCTCTCAATGCGACTCCAAAATGTTTGCGGTGTGAATGGTAGAGTCAGGTGTTGCAGCCTTGATTCAGGCTGAGTAGATCAAGCGACCGAACACCATTTCGATAGAGTTGATACCTTCAGCGTGATCACTGTCATTCGAAGACATAGTTAGGTTGCTTTTGAACTGTATGCTATGAATAAAGGGCTACTTACTTATTACGTAACTGCCTACCTCCCGTGGAATCTTGCTGTTGCCCCACGATGAAGGACCTTTGGCGTTGTGAACTGTGAGAAAACCCCACATAAGGACTTTAGATGGATTGTCATCCGCAGGTTGATGTGGCTCCCCGTATCACATAGGTTCTTCTTGTCTATGGATCACCTTGTAAGTGCAGCACCGTTCGGCGGTATATGAGTGAGGGTAGAGTTGGAGTTCTACCATCATTGCCCTCTGGCCGAGGAAGATGATGGGGGAGGGGGCGAGGGGTCGAGCTTGGTGAAAAAGAAAGGGCGTAGGTAAGGAGAGGTCTGGTAGGTGCTCGGTTTGGTTCTATCCATTCTACCAACTGCCGACAAGATACTTAGTTAACTGAGCCAAGGAGATGTAGAGAGGCTTGAGACCATAAGGTACTGAGGCGGCGCCCAAATCGCAGTAAAGAAGACAGGAAGGAACTGGAGCAAGATTAGGAAGAGAGAGAAGAATGGAGTGCTATTGTAATAAGGCAATCAACATTATGCCATTCGAATAGTAAAAGTGTACTGGTTGCCCTTATTGGCTGTTAATGAAGGAGTGTTGCGAAGGCGCGGTATTCAATCGTGAAGGGCGTGTTGAAGGTTGCAGCTATAGTGAGATTAGTTCAAGAGGTCATATCTCAATATTTGGATTATACCAAACCTACACACCAGTATAGGCACATCTCTTGAAAGACAGCCAGAGGCCAAAATGAGCCTGGGCGCAAACTTATCACATGACGTAAGAGGATTAGAAGCAGAAGGATTTGAAAAGAGAATAGAGAATAACACAGGGAAAAGAAACGATAGAAGGAGTTATGGTTCGTATGGATATGATAGGGGAACAGGAGAACAGGGGAACAGGTTATTTATGCGTTTTCCAGCCATCTTCTCCAGTTTGTAACCTTGTTATCCCTTTCGGTTCGTACAGGTTTAACTAATCGTGATAAGAGAGCCTTACTGAATTCGTCTCCCTGTATCTCGTGGATGTCCAGGAGCATTCGCATTGTACTTGGAGATGACCAGCCATCATGTGCCGCGTGGTGCCCAGTCCAGACAAGACACCAACCTGACCTGTTTTGTATAATGGCCCGAATTTGAAGGAGGCCCGAAGGGGAAAGATCACCAGCCATCTTGCTTCATATATGTGTTCATACTATTCAAAGACGTCCAAGGCGATAGCTTGCTGTTGACCGCTTGAAGCGACTCTCGAGGCGCACAGATGATTCGTATAAGAACCATAGATGACATGTTATTTAGAAGTTCATGGGCTCGCCTCGGCCGCGGAACGCGAACATCATCTTGCAAAACGAAGAGCTGCTAGCCGCATGGGATAATGCCATCAGATCGAACCACACTGTTGCTGGTAAGAGCCTGGGAATCGAACAGTCCCAGCAGGAGTAGTATCGAGAAATTGAGGCTCAAGGTTATCTTAATCAGCATACACAGCTACTGCTGATATTCCTGGTCGTCTTGATTGGGCTTGGGACAATTGAGTAGGTCCCGAGGGGAGGAACGCATATCGGCAGAAGGTGAACTGTGACCAAAATATTTCCAAGACTCCGTCACTTATCCAGCCGGTTCAGAAGGCCTGGTAGACATCTCTGTTGAATGTTCCAAAGCTGGGGGGCGCTGAATCATCTCGTGCACTCTCTCAGAACTGGTGCCAGGCCAACAACCCGAGGGCTCGGTAGTACATGTTTGACTCCAGATTGCATCTAAGCCGGGGCACTTCGCACTGCTGCGGTGAGTTGCATGGTTGCAGTAAAGGTAGAAGTCAAATCAGCACGTCGTAACTTGTCATCAATGCAAAGAAACCTTCAGTATGATAAGAGCGGAGCTACCAGGGCTGACTGGCCTCGGCACTTGATCTTTGATGCAGCCGGGAGACCGATAGCGTGGCATGAGGCACCCAAGAGGAATTTTTCATATACACATCAACTTTGTGCTCAACCATTATCCCGAGACGTAGCACGTCGGCGTGATGCCCAAGTGAGTTCTCGAACATCCACTTGAGGAACCAATTGTTGATGGTCCCCAACGAGAACGATCTAATCGAGGGAAGGATACAAGGTTGAGCTGCTATTGGCTTCCTGAGTCTCAGCTACTTCCTCAATCATCAAGATATAAGGCTCAAAGAGCGGCAACTAAGCCATAATACTTGGCCAAGCCAGTAGTTGTATAGCCTAATATCTCGCTCTTTCTGTCATGAATGATCTTGATATCCCTCTTACAGCAGTCAATCTTGACCTCATTGCAAACAGCCATGTACTCTTTGAAAAGTAGAGCAAATCTCTTGGACCTCTCGTCGATGAGTTGTTGCCGAAGAGTATAGTATACCATGCCTGCTTAGAGGCATGGTGCACCAGCCCTGGGTGTTATGGCCTTACCAGGGCCAGACCCTGTGTCTCCAATCACGAAACGGCGTGTTAGGACTTGCTTAAACTCTGGGGCACGAAGCCCAGGGCGTCTCGAAAGAGCTGCAGCATATGCAGTGCGCATATCTCGATGACAATGACTGATGATGGAATCGGATTCCAAATTGTGTTTGTCGACAGCAATGCGAGAGTGCAGTTACTCTGTCATCATGTCAGCCATCTTCTGGTCACCAGGCACCCCTGATCTGGCACTTACATCCAATATATCACTTCTTCAGGCACTCAGCGTTGGAGGGCAGGAGTGACTTGCACAGCTTGGACATCAACCAAGTCGAATTATCTGACATGCCTTAGGTTGGTTCAGCGGAATATGCCTTTCTTGGTAGATGAATTAAGTCTGTTGGTCTCCATGTTAATATGGAGCACCTCGACCAGCTGCCCCAGCGGCCATCAAATAGATAGAACAACACAAAACATCCTCTTGTTGTGTCTCGGGCTATTTTGTTGGCGGATACTTCACATTCGATATTGTCTTCCTAGGAAAGAGCTCCTGGGAGCGCTTGGAAAGGATTGCGTAAAAGTTGGGTACCATGAGGTTGAAATTCATCGAGAAACCAGTGGCCACAAGAATCCTCGTCATCTTGCCCCGAAGCTGCGATATTGGACGCAAGTCTGAGGAATCAAGTACTCAAGGGAAAGAGAAGGAAGCCTTTAGTTTCGTTATTTCGTTCCAATGCATGGTCATCGACGTAGATAATATATACTGCTTGAGGACGATCCTTGAATATGGAATGACAAGTTGGCAGTGTGCGATGTCAAGTTGAGGAATGTTGAGATGATTGTTTGTGTTCGACAAGGGTTAACTCCAGTCTGACGTTACATGTTGAGCCGTCAATCGCATTGTTCAAGTGTGAGCAAAGACATTGGAAGCTCGTGAATAAAGGATTTACAAACTTCTTCAAGTACCAGCAGGCCTGAACGTATTGGTTACTCGGACAACGGGGTTCTGTTTAGTGCTGTCGTAAATGATATTGTTTGTGAATAGCCCGCGTCGGTTGCTTGGACTCCGATTGTTGTATTGTTTAATCTTTCGGTTGTGTCTATCCCTTGTCAGTCGAGTCTTGATAAGGAGTCCCAACCATACTTACTTACTACAATCTTATAGTCAAAAGCCGTTGTGTTCTGCTTTGACGTGTTGTAGAAAGCCTGTGCTTCCTTTTTGGTGGCCTTTATAAGGAGTGTAAACTTCACTATCGTATATTGTCGCTAACTCAGGCGGCGTCCCTGATGGACTTGTTGTTGACCCATCCATCATGCCGTGGGAAAGAAGACCTAATCCAGCCACGGAAGTGCTGCCAGGGTTGATTGATTGCTTTGTTTTGACGACAGATATGGAGAGGGCTATTGGAAAGAAAGGTCGTGCCGCAATGACGAGAAAAATGATGCTAATCGGATTGTCGCGCATACCAGGAGTCGCGGATGTATTTGCGTTGCAATATGATGTAAGAGGAAAGACGGTGTAGTCGAGAAAAAGACGTGCAACAGATCCAGATAAATGGATAGAAAAAGACAGGCTCTAGTTCGAGGAAGGAGGAAGATGAAGAGGAGGCGTAATAGGTGAGAGTGGAGGGATGATGAGAAGATACGGCTATTCCACGGTAAGTAAAAACGCGTTCGGCCGGCACTTCAGCAACTCTGAAGATAAAAGCAATGTTTTTATTGGTGAGGAAAGTCGGAAAAAACGTGAGTTTGACGATAAGGAAATGCAGCTTGAGTATTCTTTGTTATTAAAGGGACTTCTTCAAGTGTTGCAAGAAAAAGCGCACGGCCGGGAAGACATGGATGGCGAGCATGGCACTGCTTTTATTGCGTAAGACGTGTACTGTTCCGTACTGTTCTCTTCGGCGATTTACGCAGAGAAATAGCGGCGACAGTTCGGTGGTAGTTATAGTAATCAGCTACACCTGTGAATGCCTCGATCTTGTGTCGCTCGATTTACTCCCCGCACCTCGCTGCACTTCGTTCGTTGGTCAGAGTCTGTAACCGATTTTCCAAAGTGGTGATATTTTGTCTCCTGGTTCCCCCAAGGGCTTGTTAAATCCCATTCTGTTCAGCAATCAACATGCTTGATGTCTTGCCGTCCTGCTTCTCAACCCCATGGGCTCGTTGCATCTCATTTCGGTCAATTAATGATTTGCCAGTCGTCTTCTACTTGCTTCCTTCTGCATCAATAGTCTTCTTGAGATCCTCAAGAGGCTGTCTGATAAAGCGGAATGTGCTGCTGTTGCAACTGCTAATGAGGCCTATGCGATTGCTGATCCTATTGCTACTATTGGAATTGGCCGTACGGGCTGCCACGTGTTGGTCATATCTGACCGAACTTTGCTCACAAGCGCAACATGTTCTATCTTGAGTCAGCTTGGACAAAGTACAGGAGGTAGTATAGTACCTATGTGAGAATTGCTCGTCCTGATTGCTGACGATGTGACTGGAAGGTGATTGAGCGCTGTGTCAGAAGAGGACGATGACAAGTTGCTTCTCACTTATCTCAAAATTCCTTTGAGGCACATCTTTCATACCAGCAACTTAACAACGAATGCGCAGAACCGTTGTCCTTCTCCTGGGCTCTTGACTGTAGACGCGGCTCGCAGTCTCGCAGTGAGGTTTTAGGCGATAGGGTTTTCGTGTTTGACTCACCCTTAACGCCTTCAAATTACTTCCACGTAGGTTTGGCAACCTTGTTGATCTCCTTCGACGGCTGGTTTTGAGAATGTTGTAAAGGTCTTTTGTTTTCGTTTAACGTACATAATAAGCGAGCGAGACAGATAAGCGGGC